>CAJPEX010002576.1:0-37675 GCA_905338405.1 Notodromas monacha
CTGAAAATCATCTTGGAAATTTGTTGTTGGAAATTTGGAAGAACATACTCAAGGAGTTGAGGTATTTACCTCAGGCCGCAAACGACCGATTGAGACTACATCATTTCATAATTCGATTCAACTGAACTGAAACATTAATCTTTGTCACTGAGGCTTATTAGCCTCTGACAATTTCTGCTGTGAGAAAAAAATTTAAAAAAACTTATGGAAATTTGTACATGAGGATATTTTGGGCCTAAACTTGCTTCTTATAATGAGTAATTTACAGCTTGCAAACTTGGAGGCAGGGGTTCATTTGTTCAATTATTAGTCTTTCCCTTCATTTTGAGAGGCATAAAATCATTTGTTCAATTGACTTTCTCTTTCAAATTTCAAGGAAATAATAACCAAAAGGCCTCAGCAAATTTGAACTTACAGCAGAGGTTTGAGAGAAAAATACACTGAGTTATAGGGAGGTTTTTAATGCTTTGTTTCTATAAGGAAATCCAGACAGGGACTTGAATTTAATTTGAGTGAGGGAGGTTCAACTGTACTGTAATGCATGCTCAGAAATAAAATTCACGAGTAAAATGTACTGTAAACACATTCTGGAAACGTGATTCTCACTTATTGCAGCAATTCACGCATTCAGAAATTAAACTTGATTAACTTCCCGTTTAATCAGCTTATCGAGAACATCAGCATATACAAAAGCCGAGACTGAGGCAAATGATGGAAGCCATTCATGCAGGACTTGAATGAAGACATATCAAATCAAACCCAAGTACTCCAAAAATGATATACAGCAGCAGCATGTACAGCAGTACATCTCTGAACTGCGTATATACAGTACATCCCAATTCCCAGGAATTAATGATTCGATCTGTTTATTATGCAAAGGAGATGATCATTCATGCAAATGTGACATTAAACTCGGACTGGACGACTTGCAAAACTGGAAACCATTTCCCGCGAATTTCGAGAATGAGAAAAATGTTTTCTGTCCAATTCCTTTACAGTATTCGCATTATAGTTGCCACTTGAATATAAATCCCTGCCTCAGTATAGGAACTTAGGAAGGCACATTATTTGAATTTAAAATTAGCCTGCGATTGTGAGATTTAACTTCAACCTTGAATTTATAGAGACAATAAGTTTGTTCAGAAGAATCACTCGTTTTCTGCACAAAGTTGGGTGATAATGCACAAATTATGCTGTCCACTTCCAGTGCGATTTCCAAAACTGGGTACACATTTCAAGAATTGGCAGAAAGAGAAAATTGTGAAAATTAAAAGCGTAGATATAGAAAAATATTTTTAATCAGTACAATAGATTGATATACAATTGAACTTAATTTTCCACTATTGTCAGCATTATTCACAAGGTTACCATAACTTTCCCACATCACACATTCCAGTAATTGCACAAAACAATTACTGAGATTTCCAGTATGTCACAGTGCCAAATGTCCTCATCCGCATCAATTGCACACGGAAATAATTATACAATACTGTGATTGCACAAGGCAATTACTGAGCACCCAATTCAAGCAGTTCCTCTTAAAAACTTCAGAAACAGCTTTAAAAATGTCATCATTTTGACAGTTGCTCAAAACAAATCAGACTATGTGCACAAAAATAATGTTCGGGATGCAAAAAAAAATGAATAAAAATGATAAAGGCTACTGCAAATATTTAAAGTCATTGCTTTTGATAGTTTTGAATAATTTGTGTGCTATATTTGTCAATAATGTTATTGTTCCCATGTCTATACAGTACTGAATTACTGATACAATGATGCTGAACCTGATAATGAGAAAAGAAGTTACTAATATAATGGTGTTGAGGACTTATTGAAGGTTCCTCAACTATAAATTGGATTAGGAAAATGATAAATTGGATTAGGATTAGGACGATGAATTTGGCCCAAGTACAGTTTTCAACGCATGGGACTTGATTGACTTGAATGATTTCGTCCATTTTTTTGTTGAATGATATAAATTTTAAATTCATTTGAAATGAAAACGTCAGAAATATTTATAAATTCTTGCTTTTCTGCTTACGCGTGAAATTCAATTTACAACAAATCTTTGTCTGAAAGATGAGACAATTAATAGACGTCATCCGTCCAAAAACAATTATACACATCATATCATGAAAAATACCGAAAATTCAGACCTGCTGCTGATCTTTCCAGTTTTTATTTAAAATTTGAAAAGAGCTGTTGTTATACAGTATTGCATTATTGAATGTCAGGATTACGAAGTGGATGCTTACTTGAGGCAAGAGTGGACGGATGCTCGACTGAACCATACAGAAATCAAAGAGCCCATGGACCTGAGTGACCCAGCACTGGTGAAGGCCATTTGGAAACCAGAGGTTTATTTCCCGAATGCCAAACAGGCAGATTTCCAGTACGTCACAGTGCCAAATGTCCTCATCCGCATCAATCCCAGTGGCCGGATTCTTTACATGCTCAGGTGATGAAGCCAATCATTTCTTAATTTATACCATCATTATTGCTTCGATGCGATGTGATCTGTGAGAAGTTTGAGGACAAAAATTTTCATTCATGGTTTCCGAAGTACAACATCCATATATAGACTTAATGGAAAACAGTTTGGCAGTAAAAATAGTACTGCGGGTCGTTTCTGACTAAGAAGAAGACACTTTTACACTATTGTAAGAGGTTAAATTGCACGTAATTTTTGTGGAGGAAAAAGTGACTGATCAAGGTAAAAAGGGCATTTTTATCCACATACAGTGAGACCCCCAGATGCGGACATCATTGGTGCATCAAGAGTGTCCCTAAGTTGAATTTTCTCCAAGTCAATTATTGTTTTCCCATAGACTTAAATCACATACACTAATTTTTAATTGGTTTTTTATGGAAGAAATTGTCTTCAGAATTCCATGAAAAAAATTGTTTGCCACTTGAATTTGATTCAGTGAATATATTTTCAGATCAATAAGAACATTCGGAGCATTCAATAGTCTATATCTGTACTGTACATTAACATGTTATTGGCATCTACAAAAATAACATTCAAGTCACAAAAAGAGAAAAGGAAGTCTCTCTATGCAGTATTTTATTTTTTTGATTAGCTGGATGGATGGGAAAATGATGGGAGAAATGACAAAAGAATTTTTCTTGTATAAATCTTAAGGCTGGAAATATCTGTTTCTTGCAATCAAGCCAAATAAAAGTCAATTTTTGTGAAATGTATTGGTAATTTTTTCAAGCAATGCCCTCATATTCAGTCAGTGTCTGATGTATGTTGGGCCTTTTTTATGCCCTTTTTATTGAAAAAAATGTCCCTATTTCGAATTGTCCTCATGTCAAGGCGTCCACTTGTATGAGGGTCTCACTCTGTATATCTAAAGCAGAGGTGGTAATTTGTTCCATAATCAACGTGGAAAAAATGTAGTTTAAGTCACATATTGCGGAGGTGATACAGATCATTTTATAAACAAGAGAAAAATATAAGAGAAGGTGCAGTCTGACTTTGAGTGGAAAAGGACGTACTACCTTAACAGGTTCATGGGCAACCTGTTCGTTCTCACGAGGTACCTTTAGCGCTCGACTAAGTGCAATACACAGTATATTTATGCATCAATACATATGGATGATGCATCACTCACATTATTGAGATTCCGGCGCATATTGTTTGTCGATCACAGCGTTTGCGTGTTTGCAACTTATCAAATCCCTCATGTCGATTCAATTCCCCGACAGTTTCGAAAACAATGAAAGAGCTGCACTTAACCACCTTTCTCCTCTTGGGCCACTTCGAAATGAGCCCGGACGCCTACGGTGTTAAACTTCACCTCGTGCACTGTGGGTCAGTCACAGTTCTTTCGAAAGTTTATCCACTGACACACACACACACACACTGAAACTTCTGTTTTGTTGCAAACATACGCACGAGGGGTCTAACAGAAGTTCTCGGGATTGAAATTGAAATGAAATATGATCAGGGGGCTGATATGATTGAGCCGCAACTCAGCCCAATCACAAATTGCAAGCATTGCACAATTTTGATTGGGTGATACAAATTGTTAGGCATTGCAATACATTGTAGTATTGTAGTATAGTGATAGTGATTGAGGTAAAACTGAATGAATGAATGAACAGAACACTTTATTTGCCTCCATGTTTTTATTTAGTCAACTGATCATGTGCTCAACATTTCTCATTTTCCTTAGGCCCAGCTGGGGTAATGTACATGAACTGCTGCACCTCTATGCTAAATCAGCCATGAAAGCTGAAAAACCTCAAAGACATTCAATCACTTCAAAGCATGAAACAAAGCACAAACCAATGACAAAAAAAACAAAAGAGAACACACTTCACAAAATAAAACTAGACATCCTACAGGTATGCCACATACACCCACCCATCCCCCAATATTGAAGACAAAGCAGCAGTGAAAGTTTATTTAAAGCACAAGGTCTTCAGCCTGTTTCTGTATGAGTTTTCATTGAATGAACAATTTAGAGAGAATATTTGATGAGAAATCATATAAGGCCAAAAATATATCTTGATCCTTTAAGATTTCAGAAAGTGTCTCTTCATTGAATTTAAGTAATTTTAAATCCTTCTTATGCTGATTTATATCCCATTCTCATAAAACTGATATACAGTAATCACAATCAGTGCAGAAAAACTGCAGCAGTTGATACATTTTTCTTGGTTAAAGTGATTCAAAACATGATCAGAATTCAATAAAAAATAATAATTGGCTTGGTTCTTCTCTTCAAGTTGCTATACATGGAAGAAAATGATAACTTGATTTTTTTTATGGCTTGAACTGCAGACTGGTTGGTGGCTCATCAGAAAGAAGCTTGTATGCATTTTTTCAAATTATGATGTTACTTGACTGAAAAAGTCCATCAGGGTATTCATTCACTGAACAATCTCTTGGGAATTCCATTTAGCTTTAATCACAATTTTAACTGGGTATATCGCGACGGATGAACGACAGTTGAGAAAACAGCTTCCTCTTTGCTTAAAATGATGACTCTTTTGAGCTAGTGAAGGGCGACTTTTAATAAACTTTTTTTTGTAAAATATGTAAAAAGGGGCCAATTTTTTTTTTCTTTTGCCAAAAAAGACTTTCCGAATAATAAGTCAAAGGTTCAAGTAAACATACGTGCAAAGTTAGAGGTAAGGCTCTTTTACACAATACATACGGGGAGCATACGCATACTCTACGCAACCTAATGAGTACGAGTAGGGTAAAGGCGCCTTTGACCAAGTTCAATGGAACACGTGATGCTTACAGGAAATTACAGCTGCATCAAGGCCGAGTACCACTTGAAGAGAGCGGTTGGATTCCACCTGGTACAGAGTTATTTGCCTACCATGCTGATTGTAATGATCTCCTGGGTTTCCTTTTGGATGGACGTGGATTCTGTACCTGGGAGAACTACTTTAGGTGTCACTACCCTGCTTACCATGTCTACAAAGGCCTCAGGTGATGAGATCTAGAATATGCACCATCCTCATATTTTATTGAACAGACTAATAAGGTTTTCAATGTACTGCATTCTCTGTGGAAATTTATTAACAGTATGAAAATCGCAACAAAATTGTTTATATTCAAATTGATTACTTCTTTTAGGTGCACAGAAAAATGCCACAAAGTTATTTCAATTTATTCAGGAATGGGATGCCTTATGGCCAATAGCAAAAATTTTATCCCAGTATAATCTTTGTAAGATGAAAATTTGATCCATCTCAATATTTTATTCATGAAAATTTCAAGTGACTGTCGCTATAATTGATTCCAATATAGATCCATGATTTCAACCCTATGAACATCAAATTCATCAGCAGGAATTCAAATTAGCCAGTAGAGGCCTTTATTAGCTGAGCCATCAGAAGAATTTGTTGGCATAGCAAATCTTTCTAAAGAGCTGAGAGAGCTTCCACCAGGCACAAGGGTCCTGCTTCTGAATCCAGGGAACCATTGGAAATGACTAACCTGGTAATTGAACAAGTTTAGCAGAGGTGGCTCCAGGTGGACTATTCATATAGCATTTTTATCCAGGAAATCCCACTGATGCCTCACACAAAGAATATCCAACATAATGATCAGCAAGGATTTTTCACAAAAATGTCTATAGAATAAGTAAAAAGAGAATCTCATAGTAAAATCTGAGCAGCACCTCACATGCTAGTTACATTCAGAAAATACAGTATTCCAATTTTGCAATAAAGGTGACATCCCAAAAAGCAGGAACTTGATTTGTAAACAAAATGTACAAAATGTATAGATATTTCCCAAAGTTATATATTCAGGAAATTTTAAAGATGTTATTATTATTTTCTTGAGTGCACCTTTTTTCTTTAAAAAATCAATTGGAAAGTTTGGGATGGCATGTTAAGCAGGTACATGAATTTAAACAAGAGTTGAGATTCCATGTTTGCGTCATACTCTGATGATTAGACAAAAATTATCAAGGAAAAGCAGCACTTTCAACTCAAGAAACCAAAGTACAATATAAAAAGTATAATTTTAGGTGCAAACGGAAGCTGCATTTAATTCATCTGAATATAAAACAAGCTCAAAATGAATTTTCACTGAGCTTTCATATAGGAAATAATCCTCATTTTTAATTCCTGAAGTTTTTTAAATGAATTCATATTTATTCACAACTCTATAGGGAGGGAGTGTGTGTCTGTCTCACACAGAGATATAGATCTTTTCACAAATTTCCTCTGAAAAAATCAGAGATACAGTCATACTCCAGGGCATAAATGTACTACAGTTGAACCTCTATATAAGTTGAATTTCTAGGGACCATCAGGAAAAAAAATTGACTTAGGGAGGTTTTGATTTTTGGAGGTTTCCAGTTGAGAAAAAAAAAACACTTTTGTTGTGAGGAGAAGTGAAAAAAGTGTGGGAAATCATGAATGAGAATATTCTGGGCCAAAACTAGCTCCTTAATGAGTTTACACCTTCCTGAAATTGGAGGCAGGGGTTCATTTGCTATTTTTGTCTTTCAATCCCTCTCAAGATGCATCAATTAAAAAAATCATTTTATCTTTCATATTTTAAAGAGATTCAAATAAAATTCGATTTACAGAGGTTTTACAGAAAAAAAATTGAGTTAGGGGGGTTTTTAACCCTTGGGCGGCAAAGTTGGACTATTTTTGCAAAATTTTGTTGCACCTCAGGGCAGAAAATAAGAAAAGGACAACAGAGATTTGAGGACAAAGTCAGGGAAAATCCAATGTTTTTTTCTTTTTGCACAGAAAAATTGTGTGGGAAAATGAAAAAAATGCTATGCTAATGGGCTTTTCTCGGATTAATCCCAACTTTGCCTCAGCCCACCTGGAAGGTCTTTTCTGACCTTCAGAAAAATTAAAACGCCTTAGCATACAAAAATAATCCAATTTTGGCCGGCAATGGGAAAGAACCCTTTGCCATCCAAGGGTTAATGTATTGCTTCTAAGGGAATTCAAACAGGGACTTGAAAAAAATTTTTACTTAGGGAGGAATTTGACTTATAGGGAGGTTTGACTTATCAAGGTTCACCTGTACTTTCTCAAATACATAATTTTATGAAGAGCTTCTACTTCAGGATTGTTAAAATTATGGTCCACCTGTGTATTGGCAAGCAGTGCAGGTTGCTATCCATATTTTGAATGTTCCTCTTTTCAGTCCAGGGAGTTCAGTGACAACAATGGATTTCTAGCCATGGGAATGAACTTGCAGAATGTGCCCAGCAGAGCATTCCAGCCACAGACCAAGTTGAGCATGAGGGCCCATCAAATTGATGAATCTTGCAGACTCATCTTCCCTCTTCTTTTCACAATCTTCAATTTTTCCTACTGGATTTACTATTTGTTTGTTGTCTGAGCTTTAGACAAATCCTTTGCCATTTCAGAAAGTGTCTCCCCTTCTTTCAGTGTTCCATATATGTAGCAATAGTCATCTTCAGAGATTTTTTTTTTGTGCTTGTTGTGTGTTACCAATGTCAAGGAACGGGTTCATTCAGTGGTTGGATGTCGAATGGAATCGAATGCCCTTCAATGGGCTTCTTTGACTTGATGTCTTCAATGTTCTGGAAATCCCTGAAATAGAGAAAAAAGAAACCTGGCTCTTTCTATTCGGAAAAAATCTTGCATGTCTCTTCATGTATTGTATACCCATTGAAACTTGGGGAAATGGAAGGGAATACTTGAGTGCTCAAATGATGAAATTTACCCCCGGACGTTAATCATGAATAAAGTGTCTCGGAAAATGGAAGCTGACCACGAAGAGCCTTACGAAATTGTTTGCGATGACCCTCAGTATCTGGAGAATGCGATTTTTAGGTGTTCTTTGCAAGATGAAAACTGCGGATCATTCGGATCCAAGCTGGTGAAATTTTGCAGACTGTTCTTTTGGGTCTTCTGTTTGCCACCGAGACCTCAAGCCATCACCAATAAACTGGCTTTTGCTCCTCCTAAAGCAGCATACAAGTTTGTCAAGAAGGTATCTGCCCTCTAGAACATTATCCATTCTTTCATGTTTGTCCAAAATTGAATCATATTTCACTGAGACCTAGCAATAACTTTTTTTCCAGTTTGAGGCATAATTAAGGGCAATTTCCACAGCAATTTGATCTAAAATATCAAAAAATTTGACAATATTTCAGAAAAATAGATGTTAGTCTTACAGTTGGACCTTATTGTTAAGTCAAACTTCCCTCAGCAGTCAAAAACATCTGCAAGTAAAAGCTCTTCAAGTTAAGTATGCCAGCCTACCTGAAATTCTTTATGAACCATTGATAAAAAAAAGTTGACCCCCACACAATGGACCTCCAGTGCAATGGATTTTTGCACAATGGACTACCTCTGGAGGTGGTTTTCCCTCCTGTGCAATGGACTAAATCCACCCAACAGACTTCTGTTGGTTCAATATTAATGGTAAAAAGTAAGAATAGTAATTTTTAATAATTGGATTTGCATAGCAGACTTTTCACACAGCAGATTAGTCTGTTGGACAAGTTAAGTTTGTTCTGCAGGGGTTGACTGTACTTCAAGAAGAACACATTTTATATTTCCCTAACTCTCAAACATTTGGGATCTACTAGTGTAACCCTTTCAAGAGTCTTTTTTTCAATAGAGTAATACAGAGAATATGTTATTAAACAGGGGCAAAATTGATCATCATTCCATCAGGGAGCAAAGAAAATAGCCCCTGTGGGGAGCTATTTTTGCTGTGACCCCACAGTAGGTGCACACCAGGGTGACTACTGGTGCATATGGGATCTTCTGGGGTTACAAGTGTGCACTTCTGTGGAGGAAATTTTGCTACCATTCCAGGGTTACACTTGGTGCACAGATGTGAAATAACAGGAGCATCACACAAATGCACCAACTGTAACCTTGGTGTAACTTATTTGCTTACAAATATGACCCTGAGTAATCCCGGTGTGAACACACAATTGGTGCACATTGGGGATATACATGTGCAACAGAAGAACTTTGGTACAGGTCAGGTGCACAGCAGGGTCACTGTGTAGAATTACAAGCAAATCCACAGCGTGCACCAATTTCCCCACTTGGGAGGTGCAACTTATTATTTTAGTGCTTTTCACAAGGGTATTGAACTCTTATTGCAGTACATGCATATCTTGGACTTTTCTGAATGATACACAATTTTAAGAAGAGCCCAAATAACAAGTTTACATACTTTCAAAAAGTTTACTTTTTAACCTATGATGGAAATCAGGATGTATTCTCCAACTTAAAAGCTCTTCAAGCAAAATATTCTAGAGTCTCTGTGAATTTCACTTTGAAAGACTTTATTGTATTTTATTCAGTTTCTGCAGACTTGATATAGCCATGATATAATTTTTGCATGAGTTCCTAACTTTCACTGATGTCCATGATAATCTGCACAACATGTTTTTAATGAAAGTTCTTCAAGGAGTGAGGGAATGTTCAATACAAGATTTTCTGCACCACCGAACTTCAAGTCCCAAGTCCTGACTCAACTTTTTTTCTAATCATCAGGTCGATTTTCAATCTATAGTCTATACATTGGAAATGTGCAGTAAATGTTTTCTTAAAGATGTGATATACCATGAAGAAAGTGTGAAAAACTTCAGAGTATAATGGTTAGAACAGTGCAGCCTGCCATGATATGCCTTTTATGTAGGCATATGTTAATGGAAATTTGCAGAAAACATCATGGTACAGTGTATACAGGAGAATAATGCATCTTTCAAGAATTTATTCGATAGTATATGTACATCTTCTCCTGCTGGGAAACTGTGTATAATTAATTGTTGCTCATAGCCAACATCATTGATACGAGTTGTATTTGAGGTCTCAGGGAGAAGCTGATGGACACCAACCAATCCTGGATATCCTGTTCTCATTACAAGTCAAGTATGCCACCATGTTGGTCATCAATGGTCAAGAAGTGCATCAAACTCAAGGGGATTTGCGGAGTGACGTTCAATTGCCCAACTATGCCAAGCAAAAGGTCCAAGGTTTCAAAATATTGGGATCTGAATCCAAGAATGCTGTGGCTGTTGCTCACATAACTCAGTCTGAGGATGCTCCATTCACCATTTTGTATTCCCATGGCAACTCTTGCGACTTTGGTCACACACTGCACTTCCTCAGTGTACTTTGCACAGTCAGTGTTAAACTGTAAAATTCTGTTACAGCAATAAACTTTGGGAACTTGAGGAAAAGCTGTTGACATTAAACACAATTTATTACAGGATATGCTGTCAAAGCAGAAGGGTAGTTCAAAAGTAATTGAGTGACATAGCTGAAATGGCATTCCATCATGTGTGATTTGGGCTAGACAAAATCAGTTGTCCATAAGCATCAGTGAATTTTTTTTTCCTTGAGTCCACCTTCCAGCAGTCATGTTCCAAGAACCAGTAAGTCACAAACATGCTTGGAAAGATACATTTGAGAGTTTACTTTCCTTTGTCAGGTAATTTCAAGAAAGAAAATTGCATCTATCTCCCTTGAAAAAGTTTGTTATATTTCAATTAGCAAGCCAAGTGGGGAAATTGGTGCACACCAGGGATTCATTTGTGATTCTACACAGTGAACCTGCTGTGCACCTGGTGTACCAAAGTTCTTTTGTTGCACCTGCATATCTGCAATGTGCACCAATTTTGTGTACACACCAGGATTACTCAGGGTCACATTTGTAAACAAATAAGATGCTCCTGTTATTTCACATTTGTGCACCAAGTGTAACCCTGGAATGGTAACAAAATTTTATCTACAGGAGTGCACACTTGTAACCCCGGAATATCCCATATGCAACAGTTGTGACCCTGGTGTGCACCTACTGTGGGGTCACAGCAAAAAATAGCTCCCCACTCAGGAAGTTATTCATCATGACTCATGAGATAATTTCAACATGTTCTCTGCAGGCGTTTCTCCAAGACTTGAGGAAAAGTTTCCTATGCTGAAAATTGTGTTGTGGTTATTTGTTGCAAAAGTGATATTTTACTGCATCAGGAATATTTTTAATACATTTTATTTTTTATTGTATCAGGAGATTTATATTGTGGAAGAAGCTTGCATGTACTATGAAAATTTTAGCCTTTGACTTCTCAATATGTGCAAATAACTCAAATAAAAGTTTTAATTTTAATTTTTCTTATTCAAAAATGTTTTCTCTCTCATTTGAATTACTTGCTATATTTATGAATTCATTTTGGTGTTCACATTTCTGAAAGTTGAATAACAAAAGCCGGTCTTCAAGATTACACGAGCAGAACAAATATGTAAGCAGGTGACATGTATGTACTCTCGGGTTCAAGAACTATAAGGTACTGTACCTGATCGTTAAAATTGTCACATAAATAATTTTCATCATGCCTTATCCACTCAATACAATGAAGCATGCAAACCCAATTAACAGGTAACCCGCTGCAACCTGATCACGTACGACTACTCGGGTTTCGGCGAAAGTACTGGCTCTCCGAGTGAGCAGGGCATGTACGCCGACCACTACGCCACCTATCAGTTCTTGCTGTCGAAATTCAACTTGACGCCAGACCGCGTCATCCTCTTTGGACACAGTATTGGAACAGTTGCAGCTGTGGAACTCGCAACTCGCGTAGATGTCGCAGGAGTCATCTTGGAAGCCCCCCTTTTATCTGGTTGGAAGGTGTGACCGTTGTTGAGAGTATTTTATACACCAGCTGCTGACGGATCACATGATATTCAGAGGGAACGATAGAACATATACAATAACATTTCATAAAACTAGCATACCAATGCAGCAGTATTGAAATCAGAATCCCCAGAACTGAAGCCACCAACAGAGTCCAAACACAAAAAATGTAGGTTATTAATGGCTCAATGTCAATTTTGTCAAACATCAGAAGAAAGTGATTCCTATTACATGGGCATATTACTGCAAGTGTAGGATACACAGAATATGCAAAAGGTGTTTCAGGATAGATGTCACTCTTAGTCACACATACAGTAGCACTGTACTTAGAATTTGATATATTCAAGGTGATGAAAATATTTCTGAACTCCGAGCATGAACAGGAAGAAGATTGTCCTCAATTTGCCTTGAGTATCAAGGCAAATTGAGTAAATTTGCCAGCAAACTGATAGATTAAAATAAACACAGACTGCATAACTGTACAGTACTGTACTGCATTTACTCAAATATCCCACATGTCTTATTATTACCCTTGAGTAATTTATACACATCCACCGTGATTTTACAGAGGAGAGTTTGAGTTAAAAAATTATCTTTGCATAAATTCAATATACTCTCATCCACGAATATTTACTTTGCGAAATAAAATTCTGGATTCAACTAAAAGGTGGAAACATCAAATAATTGGGCAAGGTAAAATATTACATTTTTCCCATTTTTTAATGTTTGTATTTGTACAATTTTGGAAAATTTCAAGAAATATTTACCGTTATTCGAGTATTCCATGAACCATGCAAATAATGAACAGTTTTTACAAAACAATGTACTGTACGTCAGTATGACTCACATCCCGTTTTCTTCGGATGATGTTATAGATTTCAAGGCAGGAGTGTGCATGGTACTCCATCAGTCAATACTGCTTTGTGATCCATTTTAGGAATTCCCCGGATAAAGTCAACCATGATACAGTTGGCTAATATACAGTATATCCTCTTGATGTAATTTTCAGAACGAAAAAAAAATCGGACTTTTTCTTGTCCTCAGACAATGAACTGCTGCAGAATGCACGAGTCGAATTGCGTGAAAAAGCACGTGAACCCGTTCCCAAGTGACATACGGGCTCCAAAAGTCAAAGCCCCCGTGCTGGTCATGCATGGCACAGACGACGACATAATTTACATGGAAGACGGTGCTGAATTGTGCAAAAGATTCCGCACCGCCGTTGAGCCCTTGTTCATCCGCGGTGCCGGTCACAATAACATGTGCTGGTGAGGAACTTTACATATACTGTTCTGTACCCTGTACTGTAGTGAGGATCCGTATCATTAGCAGGAAACCCAATTTCTTTTAGCAGCACTGTAGTCGCGAAGCAAAATTTTGAATGAGTGTCGTATTTATTTGAGCACCAGCGCAGCACACTCCCTCAACTCCTGTATAAGAGCTAAGGCATAATATTTTATCGAAAATGTGCATATGCTGGTACTGTAATGTACTGTGCATTGATTGCATATGGCGATAGGGGTCAATAATTGGACCAGAACTGCGACGCTAGGGTTAATCAACCATAAATAAGTTATTGCTCGATGACGTCAGTATATTCGTCACCGCAAATACTTATACTGAACATCTGCCGGAAGAAATTTGTTGCCCCATTTTCTCTATACACAGATAGTTCTCATAAAGTGTGATGTTCACACATATCAGCAACAATCTTCGATAAGTCGACGCAGACCTTTTTTGTAATACTGTTGGAACTCGATAACTCGAAACTCACCGAGTCGAATACCTTTCTAGTCTGATTTTTTTTCAAGTCCCTTGTCACGGGTCGACTAGATGTCGCCCGCGCATGCCCCGATTAACTCGGGAAAACCAGGTGCCGCCCGAGTCGGCACAACAACGGAATGTACGAGAGTACGACGTGGCGTACGAAACGCTGCGTCGTCCTTGTAACTCGGAAAAAGTATTCCTGAAAAAGGAGTATGTATTAATAAATTATTATTTTATCATTTTTATCTTTAAGAAAAACAAGATTCCTTGGAAACCTAACCACACCAGGGATAAAAAATCTCAAGATCAGAGTACGGGACTGTGTAAAAGTCTTGGAAAAATCTTTGAAGAAAAAATCCTTGGTGAAATTTCATCCAAGTTGTCAAAAAATCAACATCAGTGAGTGCAGTGAAGAAATTCTACATCTAAAAGCATCATCATGCCTCGCGGAAAATCCACGACACCCGCCAGTGTTCTGTTCACGCGTACGCGGATGAGCAAACCACCATCTCGCTACGGTGATCCGCCAGTACCTGTGAATCGTGAAATCATCGACGCAAGTCAGCTCCAATTACATTCAGGGGGAGCAAATGCTCCACCCCATGTACAACCGGCAAATTTGCCAGGTTTCACTCAACCTGAAGCATCAAGGAGCACACGACGACCCGGCAGACCGCCGCGGCAACCCGTCGCTGCTCCTCCAAACCCGTCACCACCTCCATCAATGACGGGCATCTCGACATCAAGTACGTTGACCCAGTTTGATCCCAACCCCACCATCACAGCTACAATTACATTCAGGGGGAGCAAATGCTCCACCCCATGTACAACCGGCAAATTTGCCAGGTTTCACTCAACCTGAAGCATCAAGGAGCACACGACGACCCGGCAGACCGCCGCGGCAACCCGTCGCTGCTCCTCCAAACCCGTCACCACCTCCATCAATGACGGGCATCTCGACATCAAGTACGTTGACCCAGTTTGATCCCAACCCCACCATCCAGCAGGTTGTGATTCTGGCGCACGCCACGTACTTGTGTGATGAAGCGTATAAACAACCGCACCTGAAGCATCAAGGAGCACACGACGACCGGCAGACCGCCGCGGCAACCCGTCGCTGCTCCTCCAAACCCGTCACCACCTCTATCAATGACGGGCATCTTGACATCAAGTATGTTGACCCAGTTTGATCCCAACCCCACCATCCAGCAGGTTGTGATTCTGGTGCACGCCACGTACTTGTGTGACGAAGCGTATAAACAACCGCGAAGTGCAAATACTTATCAAACGTTTGTGCAACAACACAAAACGTTTATGACCGCGTCCATATACTTCATCTTGCTCAGAAACCATCATCTTGAGGATGACGAGCAGCATCAAATCCTGCAATTATGCGAGGAATTGAATGCCATAATTTTCCAGACACCGGAGCAGCTTCAAACCAAATGGCCGGAATTGAGGCCTAAACAACCATGTATTATGGGAGTGCAATTCCCGAATTTTCCTCACGTAAATATGACTATTCCTCAACACGAGAAAAGAAATCTCGCAGAAATCATAGTCGGTCTGCAACACCGGAAAAATTGGACCGAGAAGATCGGTCACCTCGTCGTTCTCAACGAATATCCAATTATAGAGGAAATGGATCTAATCGTTATTCGGACCATCAAAACAATTCGGGCGGCAAATTTGCTTGCCCTTTTTGTCAACAACGACATCCCGCCTTCAAATGCGTACTCAGTACACCTGAACGCATATCCGCAGTAAAAAGAAACAATTTGTGCTTTAACTGCCTCCGCTCTAACCACAATATCGCCAACTGTGGCTCCAGGGCAAGATGTTATACGTGCAATTTACCTCATCATTCATCACTATGCCTACAGGCCTATAATAATGGGTCTCAAGGTAATGGCAATTATCGCGGGAGCAATAGCTACCGAAATAACAACGGATACCAAGGCAACCGTTTTTGGAGCAACGAATCCTCTCGGAACTCATTCAGGCCTAACAACAAAAATGGAAGCAACTTCAACAACAACCGAAATCAAAACAACGACCAACGCAACAACAATGGACAAAACAACAACAATCAAAACAACAACAACCAAATTAACTGCAATGACAACTACAGTAACAGGCGCAATGGCGGGCCTCAATCAAATAATCGACCAAATGAAAGAGACCCTCGCAACTTTGAATCTATCCTACAAGCCATTTCTGATCGCCTACCATTACCGCCACCGGCGTCGGCGCTGCCGGCACCGGCACACGCGGCACCACCAGCAATAGCCAACCCTGCATGACTAGCTCGGGCAAATGTTGCAACAAGTTCTGTATCATACTCTCTTCTGGAAACCGCAACAATCAAAATACAACCACAGAACATCGAGGTCCACGCATTACTGGACACAGGGTCACAATTGACTCTGGTGACGCAAGCTCTTGTTCAGCGCCTTCATCTACCTACATTACAAGCAGCTACAGCCCATACTATTGCGGGAATTGGCAATGCCCGCCTGCAGTCAACAACATTGGTTCAGCTGCATTTGCAGCCNAGCAGACTTAGCATCTCGCGGGTGTGACATTGAAACTCTTCGGGCTTCCGCATTATGGTGGAATGGCCCAACATGGCTCCCGCATCCTAGCAAATGGCCTGCACAACCAATCACAACGGTCACAGCAGCTGTTGCAGGGGGGCCATCTGCATCCAAAATTGAATTCATACACAGGAAAGAGACCATACATTCCTTGTTCAAAACGGCAAGAACATGGAGAACGGTCACCTACATCATCGCAGGCCTTCTTCGAATACAACGAACGGCCAAGGAACCATCAAAGAAATTACAACTATCCAAACACAAAAAGGGTACTAACCAAAAAACCATCATCAAATCCTTTGAACCTGAGGAATTGGAATGTGCCCATCAAGAAGGCATTCACATTATGCAACAATATTATGACAACAAGAAGTGGAAAATATTGAAGTCAGGGAAAAACATCCCAAATCGTCCTGATCTACAATGGGATTCCATACAACGGATGATTGTTTCAATTAGTCGACAAGCCTTTGATGTTCAAGGAGGCACCTCTGTGCCCGAACAGGCCAAGAAGACCCTCATCCATCTGCCAATCCCAAAGAAGAAACAAGCATACCCCCTATTAAGGGCGTTCATCCACTCTCAACACATCAATTACAAACATTCATCAACGGCCTATACTCAACAGGAAATCGCAAAAACATACTGGCTCCAAGGAGGACGCCAACTTATCAGAGACACTATCCGACAATGCCATTGGTGCAAANATCAACTACAAACATTCATCAACGGCCTATACTCAACAGGAAATCGCAAAAACATACTGGCTCCAAGGTGGACGCCAACTTATCAGAGACACTATCCGACAATGCCATTGGTGCAAACGGTTTAACAACCTACCATATTTAACAACTACAGCACCTCTACCAACTTATCGGTACACAGGCGTTCAAGCCTTCAAAACTGTCAGCATTGACTTTGTGGGTCCATTCAATACCCCAACCGAAAAACGCATATCAATATGCGTGTTCTCATGCCCCTAACAAGAGCAATCCACATGGAGGAGGTAGAAGACTTAACATTGGAATCCTTCATGGGAGCATATGACACCTTTTGCAATTTGAGGGACGTGAAACCACGGAACATTGTCTCTGACAATGCAGCGACCTTTTGGGCTGCATGGCCAAGATTTCTCAAAGCAAATCAGGAAGAAATTCAACAGGAGTTTACCACCAAGCGCGTTAAGTGGCATTTTAATGCCGCTTGCGCACCATGGTGGGGAGGATTTTACGAAAGAATGATGGGCGTCATCAAAAGCAGACTAGCCTGTTCATTTGGAGGAATACCATTCACCAACAGGAATACAGTGCGTTCCGCAATCATGTTTGTGGCCAGAGTAATCAACTCTAGGCCCTTAACCTACATACCAATGGACAGGAATGATCCAATTGCAATCACCCCATCCATGTTCCTCAATACTCCGCAAGCGGATTACACTGCGGACCCGGATTTTGATCCTTACTGCTATGGGCCAAACCCCATCCAGTTTGTGGAACATACTACAAAAGAGGGACTGACTAAGCTAGCAAAGTTTCGCATAGCGATTGTCAGAACGTTATGGAAATCATTTTATGACGGCTACATCTCAACTTTACGGAAATTTCCTATTGACCGACAGAAAACAAAAATTTATCTGGAACCTAAGGAAGGACAAATTGCTCTATTGAAACAGAGTTCGTTTCATGGGGACACGCCTATGGCGCGTCTCAAATGGAAAATGTGCAAGATTTTAAAAGTGCACCAAAGCCCGAGGGATAACAAAATTCGTTCCGTCAACGTATTGACGTCTCGATGGTACAACGCCAATGGAACATCAACTCCGCATATTTTACCCAACCAATCAATCCACAACCTTATCCCCCTGGAAATTGAAGACACAGAACCAATTACGGACAATTCGACAACTTCAACGAGCAAGGAATGAAAATCAAGGAGTTCAAAACAAGGCACATTGTTTATCCCATAACAACATGGAAAAATAGTCCAAACACCGACAATATCAAAAATCAGCAATACCCGTTGTTTCAAAAAAGGAGATAACAAAGTTTCATCGAGATTCAAAACAACATTGAGCAACCGTCCCCTCTCAATATCACCACAACCAATACTGTCCGATACCATGGCAACTTTGATTGGGACCAAAAAAAAATTCGGGATCAATATCCGCGAATATATACAAAAACGGATGTCCGCGAGAAACAAAAAATCACATTTCATCTCCGGAGTGGCCAAGGAATGTCAGGCATCTCGGCAACCACGTCCTTGAGTGCCACTTGCACCCAACCTCGACCACCCACCAACCACAACTTTAGCGCATTTCCTGACGCCACAACCATCCGCTCCCCCGTGGCCTTCACCTTCACCACACAGCCACAAGGCGTTTTGCCCTTCTCCACCAGTTCCGCCACCTTTGTCCAGGCAGACCACGTTAGCTCAGGGGCGAACGTCTCCTTGAAGTCCCCATCCAGCAAGGCTTCAATACTGCAAACAAGTGGACATAACAATAA
The DNA here is from genome assembly GCA_905338405.1 of Notodromas monacha. Classification (NCBI taxonomy): domain Eukaryota; kingdom Metazoa; phylum Arthropoda; class Ostracoda; order Podocopida; family Cyprididae; genus Notodromas; species Notodromas monacha. The sequence continues at coordinate 19,002 of CAJPEX010002576.1, forward strand.
TTACAAACTCAAACATTTTTTTCTGTGTTGTGACAAGAACTATACCTGTCAAATGGATTTCCGACAATTCCACTGGCGCAAAACTCCACGCAGGCTTGCGCCTCTCTTGGGCATTCATATTGTTGCATTCGCCCATAATGGAAATGTGCTTCCGCGGGAGACTTTCCACCAGTTGCCGTTCCATCCGTTCGCCATACAGGGCCCTCCCCAGGGCAGATGAAAATCTCCGCACCACCACGTCCAGAGGTGATGAGGACAGCAAAGATCATTCCTAGCACATGATCTCTGGCTAACCAAATGTACACCCTGGAGAAGAGATGACCGAAATTGGAATTGTCCACATAGGAAATTTTGGCATAGCCCGCCAGATACTCAAGTGGTGTCGGAATGGACCACCATCCCGGCGTATTCTCGTCATGGCCATGCACGCGGCCCACTTCCCGTTTTAATAAACGGTCCAGCAACGCCTGACACATCAAGCCAGCCTCCAAACGCTGCTCCGTTGTCACTGGTCCGCCGTCCTTGCGACGCAATGGAAATCGAGGGAAGCACTTGGCATCCAGGTGAAACTTTGTCTTGGATCCCCTCCACATGCCAGGAGAAGAGGCACCAAATACGAACACCGGGCAATTGAAGACCCAGGAAAGCCGGCGGAAATATGACTTCAAACAGTCATAGAAGTCAAAGAAGGATGGAAATTTCCAATCCTTCACACCAGACGCAGTACACAGTGACTTTATGTCATTTGTACCAATCCTCACGCACAAATGCGTAAACTGGAAATGGTCCTTATCCAGCTTTAGGTCTTCATACATCCGGGCACGCACCGTCTCTGGATCCCACACGCTTCCAGGTGCCCCAACAACGGCACTTACGCCACTCGCACCATACTGGAAGGAGAGGAAACACATTCAAAAACGACTGCATTAATTACTCAGAGTCAGGACAACAGCACCGTCTCTGGATCCCACACGCTTCCAGGTGCCCCAACAACGGCACTTACGCCACTCGCACCATACTGGAAGGAGAGGAAACACATTCAAAAATGACTGCATTAATTACTCAGAGTCAGGACAACTTACTTGGTAAATTTTGTGTGGCATCCCCTTCGGTAGATGTGTGAAGTCCAGACACAGGGACATATGGCCCCCGTTGCCAACACTTGTGAAGAATGCGTCCTTCGTTACCGCCCACAAGCAGATCAGAGAATCGCCAAAAAGTCCAATTTGCGCAACACCCGGGGTCCCCTTCTCCAACACATCAACCACTTTTGGGTTGAGAGGATGATTGTACTCGAATCCATGAACAGCAGTGCCAGGGGTCGGCAAATGCTGACCCCTCAACCTGGACAAGAAAGATTCTTTTATGCACATCCGTTCACTGACGTTCCGGGTGTACGCGCTGAAGTCTTCGGGGGCATATTCCCACCACCCCACTTGTCATTGACCTGTCACAAGAATGAAAATGACAAGCTGTTCTCAAAGCAATTGACGCATTTTACTCACGGAATGACGAGAAAAGTTTGCCAATCGATTGAACATCAGGCACATGAGATGCACTTCCTCCGTTGACCTCTTCTAGCTCAACTTCCACAACAGAAGGAGCTCGCTTGGCCGCATCCCAAGCCCTGACGCGCTCACCCCTCACTTCCACCTTTTTTAGCGTGTTTTGCAGCGCTGCCATTGTCACGAATTGAGGCCCCGGCGATGTGGTATCCGGTGCTGGAACCAGGCCTATGTCAAAATCATTTAGCCAAAGCCGCCAAAGATCGTCCTCCGGCCCAAACAAGATCAACAAAAACGGCGCTCCGGCCAAATCAAAGATCTTGATACGACCTGCAAAAACACAAGAAAGCGACAAAATAGCTGTTACTCAAATATCATTGATATTGCACATTTCTTACTCACCATCCATAGCATTCTTGGCTTCCGGAATTGGGAACATCAGTTGTCCCCCGTTGACGAAAACTGATCAAAGGCGAGCTTCATCAATCGCCAGGCGGGCGGCGAATGCCTCCCACAAACACTCATCCGATGCCGCCTTCAAGGCCCGGCTTTGACGAATTTGACCTTCTCTTATAGCCACTTCTTCCAACAGCTGCATCAGCTTGTTGTTCACCGCAGCGGACCGATTGCGAATAGCCCGCAGCTTATTTTCGGCGGCCTTCATTTCCACCACCTTGGCGGAAGCATCCCGCTCCGCTCCTTGACGTGTGAATTCTGCGCAAGCCGTTGTATCAACGGCTGGCGCAAACATGATTAAGCATCAGAGACGATCAAGGTCCATCCGAGCTAAGGTTGCTACGACGACCTCAGCTCCAGAAGGCAGCACTACAACGGGACCAGCATCAATCCGACGCTGCTTTGATGACGAGGGGCCAGCCTCGTCCACTGACTCGGCCGCTCTCGATGGTCCAGCTCCGACTGACAGGCCAACTTCATTTGACACAGCATCCCCGTTTGGCGGGTCTGTTCCAGTTCCTGTCGAAGACTCTGTAGCATCCAGGAGTTCAGCTTCATTGACGTCCGCATCCGAGTCCATTTCGTCCGATGAAGTACAGCTGATTCTTAGCTCCTCTTCAGCTGGAAAAACATAAAACAGGCAAAATCGTTATATTTGTGTTAGAGCATAAACATGTGTCTTGTTTCTCACCTTTGCCGCTTGAGTCTGACTCACTAATAGCGCGATGGGAACTCTTCATTTGGCTCTTGATTGATCTGTGGACGGATGGAAACACAAAACATCAGATGCATTATTGGCACAGGAACACAATTGGAGAAATCTCTCCTTTGCGAACACGACGTTTGGTCACTTGCATTCCCCTTTGGGGTCAATTTTTGTCGCACAGAGATGGGTCAGTTCCTCCAATCTCGAACAAGGGAGGTCATTCCTTCCTTGAATTATTGACACGTACAAACACGTGTTGGGAGAGTGCAACCTTCTCCCCATCTCTAACCGATTGGTTCACACACTAATCGCCAGAGTTTGTACACCGCTCTGGACGGATCTACACATATTAATTGTTGGGACTACTTCTGAGGCCGGAACCGACGCACGAGTCCTCCTTGCCTGTCTGCGACACCCATTTTTGACTCAAGGGTGAGAGCCAAGGTCATTCCTCCGCTCGATCGCCCGCAGAATCAGCCTGACGACCCAAACAAGTGGAGGTCATGCCTCCCTCGTACGCAAAGACGTGTCTCAGTCAATACCGATTTAGGGAAACTTCCCCACACGTGTTGGGAGAGTACAACCTTCTCCCCATCTCTAACCGATTGGTTCACACACTAATCGCCAGAGTTCGTACACCGCTCTGGATGGATCTACATGCACTTTTGGGAAAAACACCTTTTGACGGCAGGAACCGACGCACCAGTTCTCCTTGCCTTGTTCAACCGAGTTCGCTACTCCGTTGCCCTGTGACAACCGAGTTTGCTACTCCATTGCTCAGGGAGCGTGTGAATCGGTCAATACCGATGTTGGGGGACTTGTGTTTGCCGTCCACCCCACACGCGACAGGAGTCGACTCCCCTCCTTGTCCGGCATTTGTTTTGAAATTATTGCGGCGTGTGAATCGGTCAATACCGATGTTGGGGGACTTGCGTTTGCCGTCCACCCCAAGGAGTCGACTCCCCTCCTTGTCCGGCATTCGTTTTGAGATTATTGCGGCATGTGAATCGGTCAATACCGATGTTGGGGGACTTGCGCTTGCCGTCCACCCCACACGCAACAGGAGTCGACTCCCCTCCGTGTCCGTCACAAATCACTGGAATTTTTTCAATTATTGGGAAACACAAAATTTTTGCCACATCGACAACGTGACGCCTGCCTCCCAGGCGTTTTGGCGTCCCCCGTCCTGATCAAACGGGAGATGCCAAAAACGCCCATGGAACAGACGTCACTCCTGAAGCATTGGTTACGGAAACGCCAATCAAACAAAATCTGCGAGAAAGACGACCACCATACTCGCGACGAACGGATAACATCTACCCCAATGAGTTGATGACATCCACAATCACTCACAAACAGGACAACCGAGACGACAAGATAACGTCAGCAAACTGTTTAATGTCAAATTTGACATCAAAACTTGTTTTCGCACTTTACCACTACATCAAAAGACCTATGAGATGACCTCCAATAGGCCAACTAGCAATCGGTGACAGCTTGTCACGCCAAATCTCGACATGCTACTGTGAGCACGTCGAAGCTGACAAGCAACCTTTGTCCCTCTCAGCATGGCACCATTCGTTTGGCATGGCGCAATATGACTCATATCGAAAAATCTCGATTCGCCTGGAAAATGCGAACACCTTCCAGGCAGATGATTCAGCGATACACACACGAAAACGCCTCTCACTCCTCTGACTAGCAATGTCTCAAAATTTCAAGAGCATTCTGGGGAAGCCGCGCATGAGCGCCGCCATCTTTCTCCCCGCGCCGACCAGTCAATTGGTCTTGCCCAGCTTGCCACCCGGCAGCGAACCAGGAAAGACCAAGGGGGGTTTTGTCATGAGTCGACTAGATGTCGCCCGTGCATGCCCCGATTAACTCGGGAAAACCAGGTGCCGCCCGAGTCGGCACAACAACAGAATGTACGAGAGTACGACGTGGGGTACGAAACGCTGCGTCGTCCTCGTAACTCGGAAAATTTGGAAGAACATACTCAAGGAGTTGAGGTATTTACCTCAGGCCACAAACGGCCAATTGAGACTACATCATTTCATAATTCAATTCAACTGAACCAAAACATTAATCTTTGTCACTGAGGCTCATTAGCCCCTGACACCTTGGCCACTTCTGAGTTGGGCACCACTGGTCTAAAGTAATGTTAAATTAGGTAATTAGTTCAGCTGTGTGAGGAATAGTTCAAAAGTTTACTCATTGCAATGAAATTGAGTGTCTTTGGTATGTGTATAGATGTCACTAGAATTGGATTGACACCACCAGTTCATAAACGGTAATGTTAAATTGCGTGTTTATGGTGCGTGTTTCAGACGTGCGACGGGTTCTTTAAATGTTTTGTCATTTCCTTGAAATTAAGTTTTATTGTTTGTATGCAGGTTTCTGAGCAAGCATTTGTTGATTTCCTGGGGAAATTTTTTAATTGCAGTCTTTGTTTGTGCTAATTTTTGCTCAGTGATGAAATTTTTAAAGTAACCTTTGCGTTCAGCATCACTGATATTGATTTTATGACGGAGGGATTTTTTATTTGAGCAACGATTAACCAAATCTAAATTTTTAAAATCTCTAAAATTCATTTCATTTGCTGAAGACCTTTAGTGAATTTTTGGCGGCCTGGAAATTTGTCTGTTGGCATAAATTTGAGTTGTGTTCAGGAAATTTTCAAGTGTCATTTTGTGAAAATGAAGTCAATCTCCACCCATCCATTCATCAATGTAACAAAACTGCCGGTGAGGGAAGCACGAAAATGATCGAAACCTGTGAAAGAAACTTTGTGGTAAAATTCAGGCGACATCTGTGAAGCAGGAAGAAAATCTTTTGAGTCTGGGACATCTGTCGGTTGGGAAAAGATCTTCATCGCCTGGAAAATTTTTGTTTTCATAAAATTCCCTGCTCTTCAGGAAAATCGAGGAATATCGGGTTCTGAGTTTGTGTTACATTTTAAAGAATATTGCTTCTTTCTTTCATGCCTCGCAGATTTTTCGCTGAAACTGGGAGGTTACCCGGAAAATTCGTCATCTCGAGGAACAACACTGAGGTGAAAGCCGAACGTGTTGTCGAGTTGTTTGGATTTGACGCTGAAGTGGTGAGATTTTCTACCCGGAAGTTGAAGGACGCTTTCGGAGACAGTATCCGAAGAGTCAACAATTTATTCAACATCGGATACGGTTTCGAGCCTCGGAGGGTCGCCGCTCACACCCCGCACCTTATCGACAAACACGTGATGATGGATTTGCAGGAAAAGTAAGCGACGTTTTTTCTTCTATTTTCTTCGTAGTTGAATCGGAGAAATTTTTTTTTTTAATTCTAAATACTGTATATTTCTTGATGCTGGGAATTAAGAATTCTACCAAAAACATGTTCGATCATTTAAAATGTTAGGAATACTTCTTCGCGGGAACTCATGGAGAGGAATTTGTGTCAAATTAGTTTTCCTTTTTCCTATGGATGGAATGCACTTTCATTTTTTTCAACATTGGCTTGAAAAATGAGAACGCTGGTCAGGAAATCGCGTGAGTATTCTCTGGTCTAGAAAATAGTAATCCATGTCCATCCACTCCCAAAAATTTCCGAAATTGCGGAACCTATTCTGGTGTCATGGAAAAACCCTTTGAAAAAATGATTCAACTGCATGGTGATCAAAAAACTGTTGAACCAAAGATTGGGAGACTTTCACTCAGAACCCCCTCGGGGGTTTATTTAGTTCTTGCCCAATTAACAGGAAATCTGTTTCCTGCATGAACTTGTGAAGCTTGAAGGCCAGCGGAAATCGAGCCTCCAAGGCCTAAAAGTTTGGGGAACCAATCGGCGCACAGATAGTCCCTTGTAATTGGGGACAGGCAGGCTACCCTGCTGAGTGATGTGTTTCATTTGCCCTTCATAAAATGTCTTCTACAAAACGCAATATCAGTTTCTTTTGTCATAAGATTCAAACATTCTGTCACATCTGGTGTGTGTACGTGCGTCTATTTTCCCGTCGTTGCTAAAATTCGAAAAGTCAGTGTGCAGGTATAATGATAACTTTGTTGATACGGGGGCCCCGAGATGCGGACGTAATTGGTGATTGGACCTTATCGATATGTCGGATCACTTTTTCCTCGCAGAATCTGATACTTCGGCATGAAAACGTGTCCGAAGAGCATAAAACCAGCTCAAGTCTTGCTATACTCCGCACAGATGATGGAAATTAAACTCGAAAAGCACAAAATTCGCCTATATTTTAAATCAAAATTTCAAATAAAAAAAACTGTACATTGGCTGAATTTTCAAGAGATACCGGTATTACCATTTTTGAAAATAAAGCTTCTTCGATTTTCTAAAAATTTGGGCAAATAATCCGAATTTCGGATGAAAGGATATACTGTGTACAGTATTTTTAAATTCTATTGTTTTTCAGTCGAATCGCTCGGATGTCGGTGGCCCTCTTATCAGTGATTTTCTCTCATTTCTTCGTCAGGTTCAAGAGAGAGTTCGAGGCAACCTCGTCGTACCAAGTCAGAACCGGAGTCGACATGCAATACGCTTTTTCCTACTACTACTTCCTCATGAGCGAGCGCAAAGATTTCGTAGCTGCGGAAGTGTTCGATGAATTCGACACGGACGGATCCGGAACTTGGTCGGATCGGGAAATTCGAACCCTGTTGACTCGAATCGTTGAACTTCCGCTCACGTTCGAAGTCCTCACTGGATTCGAACAGGACCTGAGGAGTTGCGCGAATTCCTTGCCGAAAGAGTTTTCCTCTGGGATTTCCACTCCTGCTTTTGAACGATATGTGGATTCTGATCTTGTAAGTCCTTTCTTTTTTATTTTTGTAAGCGTGCTGAATTTATGGAGGGAATTTTCAATTAGTTATTTGAAGAAACGAGTCACCAAAGTTGTATTGAGGGGATTATACTGGAAGTCGTATATTTTCGTGTCAATGATGATTATAGTGAATTCGTGTCAATCATGAATGAAGTCCAAAATTAAACAAAAAATATCTCTGTTTCAGTTGTTGAAGCTTCGTACTCAGAGCTAAAATTGTCGTTGAACAAGAATCACCTTGTGTCTAAAATCGAAAATTTTTAATATCCTTTTGACCTTAAATTCATAAACTTGAAATCGTGTCAATTTCCTCGGATCTTTCGGCCTGGAAATGTATCGAAACAAATTTTCTGAAGTTATTCTGGGTTCATCGAAAGAAGATTTTAAAAGTAAATTCTTGAATCATCGATGGATTTCGCTTGTTTTTCTACGTCTCTCTCAACTTCGTCGTTCAAATGCAATAAAAAAGAAAATCCCATGCATTGACATGAAATGTTCTGCTTGGAAAAACGAACAATCTCTTTTTCGCAGTTGAGTAGGAGTGATTCTGATCTGATCGCTTTTTTTCAAGTTCAATGTTTTTTTTTTAAATGCGGTTTTGAATTCAAGCAGGAATTAGTTGAGTCAAAAATAATTGGCTTAACCATCTAAAATCGAAAGAAATGATAGGGTGTTAGTTTTCGGTCAATTCCGAGGACTTCTATTGTTACTACGGTTTTACTGTATGTGTATTTTTGTTTTTCTCTTGAAGTGCAGATTTGATTAATGATTTTCTTTCCCCCTATTGTTCAGCCTGTGATTAGCAAGAAATTGGTGCTTGCCTGTGAGGTGGTCCTGGCCAAGTTGAAGGCGAAATTTGGTTCAAGAAAACATTACAAGTTCGAAGTGGCGACCGGGAAATTCCATCACTTTACCATGCTCGTGTCGAACGTGACGACAGCGTTGAGTGAACTCGACGACATCCGCAGAGATCCGAGGTGACAAGGAGAAAAATAGAAATTCCGTGTCCTAGTTTCTTGAATTGACATAGAAAAAGTCGGACTTTAAGGGAACAGCAAAAAAATCGTATTCGATTTGCGAAGGTTCGACTTATCGAGGTTCTGACGATGTATACCGTATTCTTGTAGGAAATTTTTGTGCTTGAACGACGACTTGGATGAGGCCAGTCCGGACTCGGACACCGTGGCGGCGTTGCGAGCGGATTTTTTCGAGTCCTTGCTTCCGGTTCGGTCGTCGTTCGAGTTGCCTGAGAATTATCGGAACCGGTTTCTCAGGGTGGAGGAGCTGGACGAGTGGCGGCTCTGGCGGCGCCACGTCCGCCTCGTCACCTATTTCTGCTTCTTTGCCCTGGTCGTCTTCACCGTAGCGAGTTTTTTCCATTTGCAAGTGAGTTGTAACTGTAGCTCGAAATTTTTTTTGGTAGTGTTGAAAATTTCCGCGTTTTGGCCGCCATTTTACTGAAGCATAGAGGAAATCAATAATATTTCTTGTGGGCTATGGAAGAGGGCTTGATTCTCTGTACTGTATTGAATTTCCAGTTGCATTTTATTCAACTTTCGTAGGAATGTATTACTCAGAAAAAGAAGATCGGTGAAAAAATGTATTGGGGTAATTTTACTGCATTTTCTGAGCATTTATAATTGAAATTTGAAAGGTATTTTAGGAGTTGCGCAAGGTTTCTTGGATCATGTAAGACTCCAAATAGCTGGACAATTGAACGTGTGATATGCTTTTCTAAAACAAATTTCAGTTTTTATGTTATCATTACTGTATGATAATATAATAGCTTTCATCAAATGTTCCACGTGCCCGTTTATTTTTGAGGCCCACCCGGGAGAGCAAAATATTATTTCAGAATGGATTTGTAATTTTATATACGTTATATTTTCTTCGAGCAGAAAATTGAGATTTAGTATTTTAAAATCATCAAATACACCTTATCCCTCTACAGCGATCTTCAATGATGCTCTCTGTACAGGTGGACTCCAACAACCTTGTGTACTACGATTTTCTGTGTACATTATTACGAATTTTGTACGGACCCCATCAGGTTCTCTCTCCCCATGTTAGGGGTTATTTAAAACTTAACAACTAATTTTTTCATTGTCCCTTGAAATTCGTTGCCGAGAGAGTCCATTCCGTATTTTCAGAAAAGGTTTGTAATACAGTATAGCGAGTGTTCTTTGTGCAACTCCAATTCGCCCAGTATGTCTGCGGTGATGCACAAGACCCCGAGACATGCAGTAATATTTTCTGCCAAATAAGCCATTTTATTTCAATGGCTTTCCTGGTACCTCTTGAGACATTTTTATGAGTTATTTTTGTGCGAATATGTATGCCGATTGTTTGTTTTATTCAGGTGAACAGGATCTGGAGGCGGTTTCGGACCTCGAGGGGTCTTCCTCACCAAACGGTTTAATTTATTTATTCGAACAGTATTCTGATCTCGGTTCAGTGATAATTTTCGCACGCAAGGTTGCTCGGGGTTTTCTCGATCATTTGAAGACGAAAAAATCTGTATACGTATAGCTGAAGGAAAAAAAAAGGAATTTGTGCAAATCGGGTTGTAGGGGAACGTTGTCCTCGGAAGTCGAAAAAAGACGCCTCGTCAAGAAAAGTGCCACATTACGTCGCTGTGATTTTTATTGAACAAAAGAAAGAGGCTTCTAAAAAAAAGCATTCGGTGGAAAAAAAATGAAATTTTTGTCTGTTTTTGGCTTGGTTAGGGCGATTGTGTTATTCCCGAAGGTTGTTTGTCGCAGTGGTCAATAAATCTTCGCAACATTTCTGTGCCATTTTTCCTCTCTCTCCAACCTGCTCATTTACGGTACATCAGTTATTTGTCGTATTTAAGAAGGGGTGACTTAGTTGTGAACTAGTGACATCTGCATACCGATCGGCGCTTGTGTGAGACGACGACGCGACAACTACCTGAGGTACTGTAAATGCTATGAGAGAAGAAGAAGCTCTGGTCCTCCTCTTCATACTCCACGTTGCGATTAGGCACCTTAGAGATGTAGTACAGTTGCCCACGGTTACAGGTCGTCGCGAAGAGAGTATAGTGATAACGCCTCCCGCGAGACCACCAGTCCTCTACCCATATCTAGGACCCAGGAGGCCTGTGGACGGATCAATAAGGCGAAGGGATCTTGACGCACATCTGAGAGCCACTGGACGCTACACAATCTATCTGAATCGCAATGGAGGTCGACCAGGACGAACCCCGCCAGGAAATGCGGAACCCAGAGCAAGCCATCGTCAGGAGGGTTCTCAGGGCCGTGGATGTGTTCTCTAACACTGTGGCACGCGATATAAGGGAAGATGATCAGGAGTTTATCGCGCCCTGGAACGCTCCTAGGGTTGTGGATCTCTACCCTCAGCGCGGTCGGTTCTTTGGGTATGAAGACCTTTCTGCCATAATCTATCACAAGGACAATTGGCTCACTAAACTGATCACTATTCGTCACCCGGAAGTCATCACGGACTTGGATAAGTTTCGGCTATACACTTCTCTACTCCTGTTTTGCCGTGCCCAAGATGATGCCTGGATTCAGTTCTGCGCCGCATTCCAAGTCATGGCCGGGAGGGTTACTCATAGGCCCGGGATCGTGGAGGAAGTCCATGCTTGGCCCGCGGCCCTCCAGTTGTTCGACATTGAGGGACTGACGTTTGAGCAATATGCCGGACGAGTTCCTGAACTCGGATCGTCCTGGAGGGCTTCTAACAAGGATGCGTGACAATGCTCACTTTGTTGATGGGCTCCTCCGATGTTTCGCGCTGACTGCGTATTGCGGTGGCTCGGTTACCGAGCGAAGAATCGAGAAGGTCTTCCGGGAGTGTGGAGATTTCCCGATCCCAACGGTCGAGCACATACTGACGATTCATGACCTAACCTTTGCTCACGTCAGGGACGCTCGTTTTTACTGCCAGATGGCTCATGCGGTGGAGATCCCTGGATTTTTCCCGATACAACTCCAAAATGTGTATCTCCAGGCGCAGTACACGAGGATGACAGCCATCAACATCATGATGCTAGCTCATAATGCGTATCAATACGCACCATGGGCCCTTTTGCACTGCCAGTTCTCGGGTGAGTCGACCAATATGATGAATGCCCTCAAGCTTATATCAAGATACGGAATTGTCGGCCCATTTATCGGATATGGCCAAGAGGTTGAGCAAGTGAAGGTAACGTTGTATCCGCATATTGCATTCGCATGTGCTGCGATATTCGCGGGCGACACTTGGCGACATTATGCCGGGAACTGGCTGGCGAACTCACCGATTATACAAAGAAATAACGTGTACAAATGGATTTACATCACAAGGAAGGTTCTAGGGACGCAAGCATTCAAGATCTGTGACGCGGACCGTGGAGCGAAGGCAGTTATGTCATGCATGGCAATTGTTCAGAAGGCCATGCCGGGTGATATGACCTTGAGTCTGGACGAATATGTCGATCGTCACTTTGCAACTGCTGCAGCTCGTGAGGAGATTCGGGTTGGTTTTCTTACAGCTGGGGCAGAGTTCGACCGCCGAAACTAACTTGTTACTCTCCCATATTCTTCTCTTTTAGAAAAAAAAAAAACATGCGAAAATCCCTCCCAATTAATTTTAGATGGATTGTCGCAGTTGCGACAATCTAGTGATTGGTTTTGATGTACCGCACACTGGTGATGAAAACTAGGAGGTTTTTTTGTTTTAGTTATTTAGAATTTTATAATTTTAGCTTGAAAACACAATCATGTACACTTGAATAGGGACAACGCGAATTTCTCGAGGGAAACACAGTGGGTTAATTCCAGCACAAGCAGGAATTTCCACTGCTAGCTATGTTCTATAATCCGCGAGGTAAATTAAAACCAATCACTAGATTGTCACAACTGCGACAATCCATCTAAAAATAATTGGGAGGGATTTTCGCATCGGGTTGTAGGGGAACGTTGTCCTCGGAAGTCGCAAAAAGACACCTCGTCAAGAAAAGTGCCACATTACGTCGCTGGGATTTTTATTGAACAAAAGAAAGAGGCTTCTAAAAAAAAGCATTCGGTGGAAAAAAAATGAAATTTTTGTCTGTTTTTGGCTTGGTTAGGGCAATTGTGTTATTCCTGAAGGTTGTTTGTCGCAGTGGTCAATAGATCTTTGCAACATTTCTGTGCCATTTTTCCTCTCTCTCCAACCTGCTCTGAAAATTTCCAAAATTCTTTTCATCGCTTGCGTCGTTTTTTTCTTTTAGGTAATGCTGTTGAATTTCTTGGTGTTGTTGAGAATGTGTGGAAGCAGTGTTGCCATGCACAAGAATTGCAGGAATAGAGTATACCCCGGAAAATCTAGGGTGGAAAGGCTTCCTGTGCCAGATCATCTGGTGAGTTGGAGTGCCCCCTGGCCAGTTTATCATCCCAATGTGTACAATGATGCTTCTTTGGAAGGAAAGCCATGGGCTGATCCTGATATAAGGTGAGCAGGTTATTATCTGTGTCTCTTTCCGAAAGTTCATGATTTACTTGAGTACCATGTCTTTTTTTCAAAATTCAAGAGGAAAAAGGAGGGTGTGTATATCAAAAAGAAACATATACGAGGGTTCTAACAAAAGTTCTTGGAGTAGCAATGAAAATGGCTCACAATTTAGCTGAAACATTTTTTTTTTCTCTTGGGGAAAACATATTCTTTGGCACACAAAAAATATCAGCCCTGTTTGAATAAACATTTTTTGAATTTTTTTCATAATTCACCCTGGCTGAGTTTTGCTCTCCACTCAAAAGATGAGGCGCCCTTTTTTTGTTGTAGCCCAGCTTCCACCTCAGAATTTTTGAAATCAACTTGGCATTATTTCTAAGGGTTGCCTCCAGATCTTCCAAGGCAATTCCTCCATTTTCATCAAGAGCCGCCTTCACAAAACCCGCCACATTGGCCAAATGGGGCAGAAAGAATATGTTTTCCCTAAAGAAAAAATTTTTTCAGCTCAATTGTAAGCCATTTTCTTTGCTACTCCAACAACTTTTGTTAGAACCCTAGTATACAGTGAAATCTTGTTACCATTACAATAAATGGCAAGCATGACAAACTTTTTTGCAAGTCCTGTCAAAGATCCTATAGATATGTTGGAATAATCTCCTTGCAACAAGCTTCCCAATTTCAGTACACCAAACTTTTTGAGTAATAAAAGAGGGTGTGTAGAAAAGATTGATTAAAAATGTTGAAAGGGTTAGCTGCAGTTCAGATGCCAATCATATACTTTATTCTGATGGCAAGTTTTTGAGCGATTTTATAAAAAGAAAATTAATGAAAGCATTCAAATATTAATAAAATTGAGGCTCACTTCAAGTCAAAATTTCGAATGGGAATCATTTTCAGAAGAGTGATACCAAAGTCACTAAGAAATGGGGTGTGTGTCTCACTCAGGGTTAGTTTTTTTTCAAGTAGTAAATTCTAGGCTGAAAATCCAGTTGCAAGTCTTACCTGAAAGGTTGGGATACTTGGGTAAATACTGTAGTCCGAGTGAAAATGTTCAGTACTACAGTATATTCTAATTTAATTCTCAACACAGTTTTATCTAACCTACTAAGTACTCAAAAAATATCAGCCCTGTTTGAATAAAATTTTTTTTAATTTTTTCATAATTCACCCTGGCTGAGTTTTGCTCTCCACTCAAAAGATGAGGCGCTTTTTTTTGTTGTAGAAGCATTAAAAAACCTAGAATAAGAATCTACTCAAGCTGCGTTGTTCTTCTTGAAAACCTTGGTTTCCATCTAAAAATGTCAACTCAAACATATGAATGACATAAGTTCTGCAGCATGTGCACAGCTAAAGCAAAAAGGGTATTCTTTCGGGTTAATTTGTTGTGACATCAGGTCATTCGGGCTAGGTTTTCAAGGTTATCATTATTTTCACTCTGTGAGACATTCCCTTTGGGATTCATTTGCGAATTATCTTTACAGGGAAAAAGGAAAGGGTTCAGAGTACAAGTGGAATTCCATGGACGGAAATGTCAACCGCGTTTCGCATGAAGGTCCGTACAGTATCGAGAGAAATCGACCCTTGTGAGTTTGAATTGTTCCACCGTGATACTTTCATTAATATGAGAAAGTTTATTTTTAAATTGAATATAATCGAATCTTTTTGCAATGAATCTCGTTGTAACGAATGATTACTTACAACGAATTCGTTTTCGAAGTCCATGCCCTGTATAGCCACAATTCCATGAGACCTTTTTATAATAAATCGTATGTTAAATTGAAACTATTTTATTAGTCCCAATCGCTGTGTTGTGACAATATTTCATGCGTTAGAATTTTTTAAATGTTGACATTTTTAAAGTATGAAAGTTATGAAGTGTCAGAAGTGTTACAAAATTTTAAAAAATATTGAAAAATGAAAATTATCAAAATTGGAACACAGTATCACAATATTTTATTCTATGAAATACGTTTTCATGTACTGTACAGTATTGCAATTGTTGAAGTATGCAAATATGAAAAGCCTTACCATCTGAATATCATGAACATACAGTATTAGATTTAAATATAAATATTATAAAAATATGGTTATCATCAAAAGATATGATCATCAAAACGTGGAATTTTTCAAAATTGGGAAAGAAATCGAAATATGAAAATTTTACAATTATTAAAATCCAAAAATTTTTAAAATCATTAGAATACGAAGTAAGAAATGTTCCTGTTCAAGTATACATGATACAATTGAAAAATATGAACGTTATCAAAAGCGCAATGTCAAAACTATTAGAATACTGTACATTACTTGTTAATATTAGATTGATTTGTTACATTTAATAAATCATTTAATTCATAAAGTTTTTTTTAAATTGAACTCGTTTATTATATAGGAACCCCAGAGGAAGAACGGGATTGGAAGGACGAGGCCTGTTGGGTCGTTGGGGACCGAATCATGCTGCTGATCCCATTGTGACCCGCTGGCAAAGGGACAGCAATGGCGGAATAGTTACTCATGCCTTGTCCTCCGAACCCATCTTGGAATTTGTGGCCATACTCAGGCGGGATTGTCAAGAGTGGGCCATACCAGGGGTAAGCAGCAGCCTCGGAACACGCTTCAGTGGGATTTATTCACGGGTTTCGATAAGAATCACAATTTCCTATGTCGCGCATCAATCGCGAGACTTTTCGAATTTGATGATACAGTCGAACCTCTTCAAATACAACTTCATAGAGCTAGCGAAAAAAAAAATCCAGTTAATAGGGAAATGAGCATTTTTTTGTTGGGGAACGAAAGAAGAGTTACAGTAGATTACAGTGCAGGATATTTTTATTTGGTGGTATTCTAGGCCTTAAATTTATTCAAGTTAGTTGACAGGATGCTGAACTTCGATCGGAGAGTCCATTTGCCCAATTATAGTCTTTACCTTTCTGTCAAAACACGTCATGAATTTTTATTTTTTGCTTTTCCTTCTCCTGCGTCAATAAAATATTTGCCAAAAGGACTTCAGAAAATTCGAATTATGGAGATTTGAAAAGGGAAAGCCTTTGCATTAGGGAGGTTTTCAATGCATTGTTTCTGCGGGAATTTGGACAGGGACTTGAAAACAAATTTTGCACGAGGGGGTATTTGAGTTATCGATGTTCGATTGTTATAAATATGTAACTTAATTTAAATTTTGATTGAATTCGATACTTTCATCCTTCCTGTTTGTGTTCATTTTCTTTGGTTTTCCTGGTAAGAAACGATACGTTCATCATAATTTTTAATGGCGTTATGAAATAATCCATTCGAATTATGTTATGTAAATGGTGATGGAAGATAAAAAAAAAGAATTTAGTCTTCGAAGAATGGCTCCACCTAAAATATATTTTGTTTTTGCGACGTTCTATTTAGGGAATGGTTGATCCCGGAGAAATGGTGAGCAAAACGCTCATGCGTGAATTCATGGAAGAAGCCCTGGGATCAGATGACGCAAACCCTGAAGCGGTTTCTAAAATGTCCGAGAACTTGGAAGAATTCTTTTCTTCTTCAAAACGAGAGGTTCGTTGAAATTTTATCGGCAATATGTGCCAAAAAAATGCCCCGCGAAATGAAAGTAACCTTCTGTTGATGGATGCGATGTGTTTTGCATAATTTTTGTTGCGCGAAAAAATATTTTCCCCTACCGTAAACTTTGAAAACATTTAATCCGTTTCACAACTGTTCCATGCTTTCACGAAAAATATCCTGAAGAAGTTTAAGAACTTGTATTTTTGCACGTTTTTACCAGAAAATTGTAAATTGACAACTGATTTGTATATGTGAATGAAATAATCCTGAGAAGTATGTGCTGTCATCTTCCTGGAATACTCGAATTTCGAAGACGATAAGATGCCGAAGTATATAATCTTGTTTTTCAATTTTTTCGATTGCTTAAGAAATTCTGAAGTTTCATCCCAAACATAGATAAAATTGAAGCATCTTTTTGGCCAAACAATTTTGTATTGGAAACATGTTGGAATTTGAAATGGTCCCACGGAAGTGGAGCGACATCTGTTGAATGCCAAATCACGGTGTTTCAGGTTTACCTCGGATACGTGGATGATCCCAGAAACACGGACAACGCATGGATGGAGACAGAAGCGTGGAATTTCCACGACGAAAACAATTCCGTGGTGGGGAAAATGAACTTCCAAGCGGGTTCGGACGCGTCCCAAGTCGAATGGGTTCCGATTTCCAGAGAATTGAAACTCTATGCGTCCCATTCCCACTTCATTGAGCTTGTTGCCAAGATGAGAGGTGCGCATTTTTGAAAGAAAGAAGCAAAATGAAAAGAAGGGAAAGAAAGTTAAAAGAGAATGTGTGAATGTTTAAACCGTCCGAAATCATGAATAAAGAGGGGCATTTCAATGGGGGTTTTTTGTTGTTGTTTCAGCGGTACATTAATTGTGTTCTTGTCTGTGGAATAAATGCACTCTATACGTATTTGACTTCGTTTTCATTCAAATTTTGGGCTTTTATGAATGTAGAATTTATCATCCAAAGTGTGTCATCCTATGGTAATGTAATGTAAATCTCATTTGACTGCACATCCAAATTCAACAGAGCTGCGCCATATAGAGAACAGAGCTGCGCTGTTCTCTGTATTGTAGAGTAATGGCACAGCTCTGTTCTCTATATGGCGCAGCTCTGTATAAGAACAGTGCAGCTCTGCTCTCTATATGGCACAGCTCAGTATATGAGAACAGCTCTGTATGAGAACAGTACAGCTCTTAAAAAAATACATGTAAGAACTACTCAGTTGTCTATGTTGTGCAGCTCTGTAATATATACAGAGAAATGGCACATTATATATACACTACACAGCATTTAAAAATACTTTTGTTTAAAAAAATTGAAACTAGAAAATTTGAAATCCCATATAAACAATCTATCCGAAAAAAAAAGTTTAAGGAAATTTCAATTAACATTGACATATAGAGAACCAAATAGAGAACAGAGTATTTTTCACATATATTTTTTTATAGAGCTGTGCTGTTCTCATACAGAGCTGCGCCATATAGAGAACATGCAGAGCTGCGCCATTTCTCTATAATGCAGAGAACAGCACAGCTCTGTTCTCTATATGGCCATATAGAGAACATGCAGAGCTGCGCCATTTCTCTATAATGCAGAGAACAGCACAGCTCTGTTCTCTATATGGCGCAGCTCTGTATATGAGAACAGCGCAGCTCTGTTCTCTAAATGGTGCAGCTCAGTATATGAGAACAGCGCAGCTCTGTTCTCTACATGGCGCACCAGTCCTGGAAAATTTCCCCCAACACATTCAACAAATTTTGAAAATCACCCGTTTCCAACCATCCATGAAAAACGGGTGATTTACGGGTGTTTTGCGCCTGTGTATTTTATGACTGGCAGGAAAATGGCTGAGGAAAAATCACCCATTTTTGAAAAAACCACCTGTACCCAGCAAATAATTTTGACATTGGGAATCGCGTTGGCAGGGCAATGTGATGCCGTTTTGGCAAGGACGTTGTGAAAACGTCATCTTGGTCGCCACTCAACGTCTAGTCCCCCACCGTTGAGGGCAGACATTGACCAATGGGTTCAGATCCTGCTGTGAATGCCATTGAGAACCATTACATAATGTTGGCAGGGGGCGTTTTGAAACGGGCTTGGAAGCCATTGCCAACGGGAGTGAGACCATTGAGCCTGAGAGGCCTACCATTCAATTGCCATTGGCAAATGGATT
>CAJPEX010002577.1:0-37672 GCA_905338405.1 Notodromas monacha
TAAAATTCAACCAATGTGGTTGGGGAGCAGTGCTCCCCAACCTTTTTGTTCCCACGGACCGGCAAATTTCGATAATTTTTTTTGCGGACTGACCAATTCCCAAAAAAGTTTTGCCGGACCAGCAAAGTTTCATAACATTTTTGCAGACTCAAAAAAATTTTCCTTGAAAGACTTAGTGCATGCAGGTTTGCAAAAATTAAGTTGCGAACCAAAGAAGCAGTTATGGTGGAATGTCTTCAAAAATTTAAAAAACGGGCTTGAAGAACGGTTTCTCTGAATATAAAATTAAAAGTGTTTATTTCTTCAGAAAAATTTGTCTGAATCGTTATTAGGAGAAAAGTCTGCCATTGTTTTTTTTTTAATTTGAGACAAAGATACTGCAAGGCTCTTCATTGCTAATTTTGATTAAATTGTCATGCTGAAGAAAATTTCCCTCGGACCGGCGAAATGACCTGCTGCGGACCGGCGCTGGTCCGCGGACCACGTGTTGGGGGGAAAACTGAATCTAGATGAGTTCTAGACGTAGCAGTCTGGTTTGAAAAATAAATAATTAGTATCTTGTGGGACAGAGTTCCGTATAGCTGGAAGCGCAGATTTTCACTCGGAATTACCTCCACCGCGAAACCGTTGTTTCGTTCCCAGCAGCACCTGCACTTTCCATTTCCTGATGCCCGACTTTTCCTTTCAGAAATTTGCGACTTTAGCGACAATGGAAGAAGAGGGAAATGAGTGGAAACGACGCTGAAGAATAAAAGCCGGTCTTTTCCCGAGTTTATTGGCTCAGTCGTCTAGCTTCCCATGAACTCGTTTCATGTACTGGAGGGAAAACAAGTCGAGGGAAAGAGATTCAGCATTCTTTATCGACCTTTGAAAAAAAAGAAGAAATAAAACTATAAAGTACAGTAAAGTACAGTACAGTAATCCACATGCGAAAGTGTCACTTATGTTCCACGATTTTCTCGACAGACGTACTTCACAAAAAGTAATCATATTTAATGCATCAGCATGCGTTGATAGAACTAACCTTTTTTGCTTGTTCACTTATACTATTATCTCGCAGTGCCGAGTTTCTTCTTATTCTGACAAGCAGTGTCTTATTGTGGGTTGGGCATTTGATCATAATTCCCGTTTCATGTTGGGAAAATAATTTTAAATAAATTCCTTTCTTCAACTACTCTCACGAAGGAATGATTCACGAAGGTCATGGAAATGAGCATTGTTAATTACATTTACGGAATCGTGCAGATCAACTCGGTCGAGTCATTGCGACACATTTTTCTGTAACTGTTCTTTCTTGCAAGATTTTGATTGGTCTCTTCGCGAATTCCTGCCACATTTCGCTGGGAATAATAACGAAAACGCGATTTAATCAATAGGAATCCAAGCGCAGTTGTCTGAATCATGTTTCTTTAGTATGCATGTGACAAGAACTTTTATTACATACGATGTAACCTGAATCAGTGTCAACAAAGTTGTCTCGTGATTCAGATCCCACCTTGATTTTCTCAAAACACTTGACTAAAATCAGGTCCTCGCATTTGTGGTCTTAAGCTAGGTTGCCGTAGATTTATTTTTCACCAATTTTTACTTGATGTATGTTGAAGCAATTTTTTCGGTCAGAGGGCATAATAGACCTTACCGTCAGCGAATTTACCTTGAATGCCATCGAAGGTAAGACCCTGTTGAACAGAAAAGTCATGAAAATTGTCAGTGCAAATTACATACGGAATTTAGAAGGTCAAGTCTTTCGAGTCATTGCGGAAATTGTTCGGATGCTATTTATTCCGCATTTTTAATTGGTCTTTTTGCGAATTCTTGCCAATTTTTTAAAAATGATCAATAAAATATTCTTGAAATCGTGGGACGAAGCCGAAATTTTCTCCCTCAAATTTTAAAAATTGTTTCGTGAAGAGTGAGAATAACTTTTATTACAAGCGATTTAATCTGAATCTATGTCGAAAACGTTGTCTCATGATTCAGACACCAACTTGATTTTCTCAAAATAATTTTAACCCAAAATCAGGTCCTCACACTTGTCGGCTTAAACTAGCTTGTCTAAGTTTATTTTTCATCATTTTTGACTCCATGTGTGCCATTCAAACGATTGTTTCGGTCAGAAGAAATCATAAACCTCATTTGGTTAATTACATGAGATCAAATGTAAGACGACGTTGAACATAAAACTCACTCTAAAATTTTTGCTAGATAATTTCCATTCATATTCGAGTGCATACTTTGCTGTGTGGAGAGTTATGGAAGAAGATGAACAAGTTTATTTATTTATTTATTTTTTCCTGCTGGATGGAGACTTGTTGCCTAAGGTCGAGTTGTTGCGCATGA
Source organism: Notodromas monacha (assembly GCA_905338405.1). Classification (NCBI taxonomy): domain Eukaryota; kingdom Metazoa; phylum Arthropoda; class Ostracoda; order Podocopida; family Cyprididae; genus Notodromas; species Notodromas monacha. Next base: position 2,341 of record CAJPEX010002577.1, read on the forward strand.
CACCCGGTTCACAGACAAGTAGACGAGATCATCAGACGTGTCACGAATGACACAGATTCCGTCTTTCTGCACGTCCCGAGGTCCTTTCACGCAATGTCATCTCCTGAAATGAAAGCGCCAGGCAAATGCCAAGGAGACAAAATATCCTCAATGCGCAGAACGATTGGATTCTCGGCAAGAAATCAGTCTCATTGCTTTTATTTGCAACCCAGATGGCGCAGTGATGCATCGATTTAGAAGGCAATTTCGCGAATAATAACCCCGATAGCCTTGAGTAATGTTTTTTTTTTTTTTAACGAGAGTAGAAGACATTTTAAGCTAAGCAAATTTGGGGGAATCTTCGCACGCTTTCAGGGTTCCTTGTTTTGTTTTGTAGCTGCGAAAAACTGAGGATTTCAACTTGGAACGACTGGTCTAAAGCGACCGAATTGTGAATATAATCAATTTACTATGTTTAATTTTTCCAGGATTTAAGCTGCTGCTAATGAAATTTTGGATTTCTTCAGAGAATCAGAGTTGAAGTCTGAATAATAGTGACGTATACTGCATTCACATTTCCAAGAACTGGGAATTTGAATACTTTTCCGTTTAAAAAAATCACAAAAATAGCTGGTGTTGATTTGAAAAAAAAACAGCACGTTTCAGCATTTGTGAGCAAAAAGTTCTGCGCGTATATTTTGCATGCAATGACCGATAGCCATTTATACTTCACTGGTCAAAAATAAGTATGAGACAAAAGTAGGAAGCCAGAATATGATCTTTAGTATGACTCTTCGCCGTCGAGAAAATGTTTTTTGTGTCGTTTCTAAAAATTGGCCCATATCAAGGCTACTGTGACACGTGCATGGAACGAGGCACTAGTGCAAAATACTGTATGTCAATTTCATTCGTCTTTGCATATATTGTATGTCCAAGAAACTGATAACAAAAAATATTGGCAATAAATCGATCATTCTGCAATTCAGAGGTTCTCCTTCAAAATGGAGAGAGTCGCCAGGGATCTACGAGAAAGAGAGAAAAAGTGCATTTGAATGAACGAACAAGAATAAAAATTTGCATTAGAAGTACGACCCATAAAAACTTTTGGACTGCTAAGGCTATAACGAGATTATTTTTTCTCAAGGACTCCGCCATAAAATTAATTCCATAAATAGCTTTGGATTGTGCCGTACTTTTGTCTGATAATCCCCGAATTTCAATGCGTTTTAATCTATTGAATGCACCTGTGGATTTTTAAAAATCATCAAAAACATTCTTCGTATATTCCCCACTCCGTGTGTGAGCCGACTTACTCTTCTTTCAGCATGAGCTTTGAATTCTGCCGCTTATAAATTTGATCAAATGCTCGTTATAAAGTAATTATCTTCGACTTCGTCGTGGAATCGAAATATATGAACTGAATATTTTATTCAATCGGTTTATGAAGAATAAACTTCACACGCTCTTCATCTTGAATACAAAATTCAAGATCTTTTTCTCAAATGACTGAATATAACTAAATAAGGAAGGTTCCGTCCTTTGAAGATTCATTGGCTGAACCCTTCAATTTGATCTTGAATCAGAGAAAACTAAGTGAATTAATTTCTAGCCTTTTTTGCTTGAACACTCACCTACGCTTTTCATATGATGAGTTTGATTTTACACATCGAGTTTTCCTTTGAAAACACACAGTTAAAGTTGTATCCTACAGAGAAGAGCCAGTTTTTGTAAAACTTTTTGATTGATCAAAGGGAGTTTGTAGAAAAAGCGGCTTCAATATGTATCTGGCAAACGATGAAGCAATTCACGCCTGCGAAAATTGAAAGTGTGCCCAGCTTGTGAAAAGCTGTGATTGAACAAATTACAATATATCACATTCCTCATTTTTTTATTTATACTACTTATTTTTTGTCTTCGGACTTGGTCGACCACTATCCACTTTTGATTGAAGCCATTTTTTGCCTTTTTATGTATTCATGGAAGGACGTCCATCTACTGATCGTTAAATCCGTTTCCCGAAGAAATGATCGCATTTTATATTTTGCCCCAGTTTCTGTCAAATTTTCGACCAATAAATTCAATGTTAAAACCCACAATAGTTCCAAATTAAATTTTGGATCGTATACTATGAGTTGGAAATATGGAACACTTCTGGGCAGAAAGCAAGTAAATTTTTTTGTTGAGCTTAAAATTTGACCCTCAATAAAGCGAACCACTTTATGTCAATTTTTTTCAACTCCCTCTCTGAATTCCCTTAGAAACAATCCATTAAAAACCTCCCTATTGCAAAAGCTTACCCTTCAAACCTCCATGACTCAAATTTTCTGGGGCCCTTTGGCTGTCATGTTATTGGCGCAGAAAAAAGAAAATCAATGAAAATTTAACTTCATGTGTTTTGAAAGGATTTGAAATACGAATTTGGCAAGTACACCCTCAATGCCTTCAAGTTCAGCATCGTTTGTCAACTCATTCATGAAGCAATTCAAGACCCAAAATACCAATAATTACAATTTCCTTTCATGCTTTTTTCTTTCCCCCAAGAAAAAGGATGGTTTACTCAACTTGAAACTTCCCAAACTCAAATTTATTTGCTGGTCCCGAGAACGTAATGAGATTTGACTGTACATATGGCTCTCTAACCTTGTTTTGTTGAAAATTGATACTGTGTTATGAGTTGGAACTATGGAACAACTCTGGGCAGAAAGCAAGTAAATTTTCTTGTTGAGCTTACAAATTGAACCTCAATAAAGCAAACCACTTTGCATAAATTTTTTTCAACTCCCTCTCTGAATTCCCTTAGAAACAATCCATTAAAAACCTCCCTATTGCAAAGGCTTACCCTCCAAACCTCCATGACTCAAATTTTGCTGGGGCTTTTGGCTGTCACGTTATTGGCGCAGAAAAAATAAAATCAATGAACATGTTACTTTATATGTTTTGAAAGGATTTAAAGTACGATTTGAAGTGTGATTTAAGGCTTACGCGCTAAAAAAAATCACTCCAATGAGACGACGCGCACCTTTTTTTTTTTTTTTGGTAAACATTTCCAGAAAAATTGTTCTTAATGCTTAAAGTAAATGCGGAATATGTTTTTCATGAAGAAACTCCATGAGGGCATTTGAGGGCGGGGATATTTGTGGGGCACCCGCATTTCCGGATATGCTGGCCATAAGAAGCTTGCATACGTGTCTAACAGGGATGCTGGAGGGGCTCTTGCGTGTTGTCGGCTACTGCAGCTGATGTTGTATGACACATGATTTCCGTCACGTTCTCAGCATTGACGCGTGATTACTGGCACTGCATGGCACGCATTCGAACGTGTACGTGTATTATATATACATATATACAGTATATATATATATATATTTATTGTACAACAGTAAAGGAAAGCTGCAATCTTCATTCCACCCTCCAGGTTTTCGTGAGGGACTTTTTTCTTCTGTCCGAATGCAGTCCGATCCTCTTTAATTCTAGTCTCGCCAAGTTTTCTGGTGGAGCAGTGGACGAGGCGATGTTCAAGTCCAATGATGTGGGAAATGTAACGCTACTTCATTTTTTGGTTCTTCGTGGTCGTGAATATTGAGTGGGATCTTGGTTCAGAGAGGAAAATAAAGCGCCCTGTAATTTTTCTTCGACCCCAAATTTGATACCAATTTACTTCGGGCGCTGACCACCGATATCGTTGCATGAGATCATAAACTTTTTATATACATTCGTGGTCGAACGAGACGTGAATTTCAATCGCCACGGAAAAGATGCAAGGGCGGTCTGAAAGTTTCCAGTCTCCATTTCGCGAAACGAAAGGGGCATTTTTTGAGTGTTTTTTAAGGGTTATGAAGGGGCATTTTTTGAGTGCTTTTAAGGGTTATGAAGGGCATATTTTGAGTGTTTTTAAGGGTTATGAAGGAAATAAATATGTATTTCATTGCTTACGAAACGCTAACCATCGTGTCTTTGATGTCGATAACAATTTCAGTGTTTTTTTTTCACCGAATTTTTCTAATGTGATCTGGCCATTGGAAATTTCCATCCTGCGATTGACAATCGATGAAGTTTCCGAGTCGAGAAATGCAGTAAAAAAGGAACCGTTTTTAACGATAATTTTCAGTACTTTTTTTTACTTTCATTGTCACGGTATTTTTTCACTTTTATAAAAATAAAAATTTGAAATCCTTGTTTCTGAGTCAAAAAATGCAGCATTAAGCGATAAAACTTTTCGGCATTTTTCTTACTTTTATGATCATATTTTTTTCAACTAAAAAATTGAAATCCTCACCAAGGTTTATTACGTCATTAATTTTATAGAATACTGCCTTTGCTGATTGGTGAACAATGATTTCTGATGGAATTTCGGCATAAGTTGTCAGTTGCAGGTTTTGCAACAATGCTGCACTAAAAACAGCGTAGACCAGACAGGAATTGATGAATTTTTTGTATGATCACATCCATGAACCAAAGCCACGTACATTTAAAATAATTTGAAAGATAATTAAACGCGTTTTTATATACGTCATTATTTGAGCACTTCGAAATAAATATAAAAGCGTGAAGATTGGTGCAATATTTGTTCGGTACATCTTTGCAAGAATTTTGGTTTCGAAATGCTTTCACGACAAATCTTTGAGCCGGTATTGATTACTTCCGAGCTGCTCGCAAAATAATTTTGAAACGAATTGAAATGGCAACTGCAAGACTTGCTGAACCTGAGCTCAAATCAAGATGAACAATTCAAATCCTCAGATAATTTTTCTTTCTTTCAAAACTCTAGTCCGCCACCTGCCGGGAACGATTTCTCAGTTTCTTTCAAGGAAGGAACCTTTTCCAACCTTCGAGGAAAAGAAAAAATACAGCTGGGTTTTTTTTGGTTGGAGACCCCGTTATAGAGAGAATCGCATGGAATTCCGCCAAGAATCCCAGACAACACAGGTGCGCAAAAAAAAAAAAATATTACGGAAGACTAATCGAAGGCCGTTCCTCGAGTTCTTTCAGAGCTGCAAATAAATTAACACGTGCTTCGTGCGAAAGTATGCAGCGATTTTCAAGCGAATTTGGCGGAAAGCGTGCGAGGTGAAATCGACGGTGAAGGCTGGAGTTGTTACGGGGATCCATCGGGGTCGCAGTATTTTTTCCACACCCAGTTCCGCTTAAAGACCCATTTGCATACTTTTTCGATGAGAAATTTAGTCACCTTGAAGTGGAATCTAACTAATGCTTGTTCCAGTCCTCGGCTATTATAGTGCGAGTTTAAGCTCATATAAGCGCGGTACTTGTAAAATGCGAGATTCGAAATTATGCAGATAAAGTGTCAAATTAGGTGAAATTAAAAAGCATGGCATGTCTTGATACTTTCGAATTTGTTCGCGAAGCTCAACTTTTTCTCTTTTCGAACCTCCACTCATACGTGCTAACGATTGGATGCCTCCTTCTGGGTAAAATGAAATTAGGGATACATGCGAATTGGTAAAAAAAATAATGATCATCTGTCGCTAATTTTTGATACAATAATATTAAATTACTGTGGAAGACAATTCTTTGTAATTTTATCTGAGATACAGCATTTTATTTGTGAGAATTAAAGCACCCGAAAATTATCAAAAGTGTCATTTTACAGACATTTTTGAGCAAACCACGAACGATCGGGGTTTTACAGAATTTATATGACTAATCCAAATAGGTTTTTTATTTATTTCACGCACGGGTGTGAGAGGAAATTTTGTCAATGCATCAAAATCTAGTTATTTGCACACTTTCTGTAATCAAAATCATCCGAGCCATTTAGGGGCCAAGAAACACTCGAGGACGATTTTTTAATTTTTGATTTTTTTTTCAATTCGGAAGTAAATGCGCATTATTGTACATAAAAATGTATACTCCAAGTCGAGTAAGTAGAAGAAATTTCACGGAAAAATGCATGCTATTGGTGTTTATTTTGTCGAATTCGCTTTTTAGTTCGGCTATAAAATCACTTCAGGCAGCCCGAACTAAATATATATTTCATTTGCTATGCTGAAAAAGTTGCGAAACGCTTGCACCTATAGGGAGAAAAAAATGGAGATTTTTCAATTTTTTGTGGTGGTTTTCGTAATAGCCAACTAACGCGTGCCTTTCGAGGAATTCATTTTCGCTATAAAAAAAAGATTGTCGACATGTTTGCCATCGTCAATACCGACGGCTAGTGTCGATTAGGTGTTGAGGTTCTAGAGTTAACCATCTCGCTCTTTTTCATTAGTTGCTTCAGTTTTCCTCAAAATAACAAAAAAAATGTTGCGAGTGGTCCTGGTGTGACAAATGAAATGTTTTGAAAAATACGGCGGTTTTCATATCACCGATACGCGAGGTAAAGCCTTGCATTCAGCCTTGTTTTCAGAGATCCAAATCCAATCGATTGTTCTAGACTTCTAGAGTCTAGACAATTCTGGCTTATCGAGTGGAAAGCAAAAACTTTCCGTCGAATAGAAAATCAAATTTTCCACCCTTGCAGCAAATTTCTATGCTTACAAAAAAAAAATTCGAAGGACTCCTCGTAGTTCATGAAAAATTTTGTTGATGATATCCAAAATTTCACGTTCTGTACCCTACAGTTTCTAGCATGAAAATATTCAATTTATTTTTGTGAAATTATCCCTGCGATGATTTTTCTGTAGTTTCAATAGGTTTAATGAATCCGTTTTATTCTCTCAAAAATTGTTTCGACGCGCGCGGGAAATACAGTATATTTCTTCGGGTCAATCCGGGAAATGCCAGAATTGATTTGATTTGAGAAAATAAGTTTAATGTTGACGTCCCGCTCAAACCCTGAAATTGCGTAATCAGAAATTAGTTTTGGTCTCGATCTTATCCTTTTATTTCATTGCCATGCGAAAATAAATTTTTATGAAGATTCGAAACACCAGAAGTCTAGTTTCCTAAGAATTCAATGCGTTTCATTCAACTTAGATCTTTAAACTTTTCTGGGACTTCAAACTACTTACTGTAGTTTTCTATTTTGAAAATCTTGTGACGATTGCTGGTGTAACGAGATTCAAATGAATTCAGTGTCGCTCAAATCGGAATTATTTTACCGTCTGTCTTTGACATTGACCAGGATGCCCTTGGCATTAAATTGAGGAGTTGATGAGAAACTTCACTCATAAGAATTCAATGATAACTACCATTTAAAGTGTCTCCTCTGTGACTGAAGAAAGTAACACGGAAAATACATCAGGTATCGTATTCGAACATCAACCGGTTCTCTCAGCGTTCCGGGAATTTTTCAGTCAATCAGCGTGTTGTAACACCGCCTCGTTTCTTTTGTTTTTTACAAATGGAGTTCTCTGGACAAATTAAATTTTCAGTTTCATTTATATATGCCGATTCGAAATTAATCGTCGCCTGAAACTACGGTGTTGCAAACGACCTCGAGATCGTCGCTTATAGCGGTTTTGTAACGCTGAGTTTCCAGCAGAGCTGACGATGAAAGGTGTTAAATGGCCCTTGTTATCACGAGGCAAGTGGCTGGAATCGATTGATTCATGTGTGGTTTTCCACCTTCATCAAAAGTATCTTTTCAAATTGGGCTTTCGACACCAAAATGGACGCGGATTTTTATTGAGAATAATTGGCCAGGAGTCTAGCTATCGTCAAATCGTTGGCAAGGTGGGAACTTTTTCCATCACTCTCCACAGAATGTTTTAAAAACTTGAAGTTGAAACGTCGAGGTTTTTTGATGAGGAAAAATCCTCTGATCGATGCTTCGAATCTCCATTAAAATTCCACGATGAACGCACTTGAGGTGCTGGAAATATGAAACGCTTCTCTGCTCCGTTTTGGTACTTCTTCTCGGAAGCAATTTTATGTCTGGAATGATGAAGTCGACACTGGCGTGCAAATGCCAGAGGCTGCGTCGTATATTATCAATTTCCAGGAAGTAAGCTTCTAAAAGAATGCATTGCAAGTTCTTGAACTTGAAATGAACGATGAGGAAGGGTTGCTTATTAAATATGGATTTAATTTAAAATAATTAGATGCAATGCCTTGAGGCTGTGATGCTTCCCGTGATATTATTTTATGGTTGGGCGCAACTGCTTGCAAATTTAAAGCTCGTTTATTTCGGTGTAAATTTTCTAGGAAGAAAAAAAAAACCCAAAAACTGCAAACAAAAATGTGGCTATACGAGATATCGTAAACAGTGGGTTCTTGAAAACTTTCTTACGTTTTTCCCTAAAAAACGAATCAATGAGTCGATTTGATGAGTTTTGATAAATTTATTACAGTAATGTCTGAATTGAAGATTATCAAAGGATTTGATTTTCCCCCATATGAATAACCGCTTTCACATACAGTATATTCGGCTGAATTCCATCTCTTTTGCTTCCTAAAGACACTGATCAACTTTTAAATAAATAAAACTTGTAGGAGATAAGGTTGGTCAATTTAAATTGATCAGATATGATCTGATGTACTATGCTGACTAATGAGTTCCAGAATTTTTAAAATTCTTTTGTACATGCAGTCCGATATTTTCTAGTCGGATCTGCAATCGGAAACCCATGAGTAAACAAATTATATTTTGGGAACATGCTGACTATGGTAAAAATAGTTCACACGCTTCTTTAAGATATTCAAATAAAATCATTAGTATTATTAAGTCGATGTGAGCAATTATCCATGAGTATAGATAATACCTAAAAAAAGTTCCAGAATCAATTCTTTATCTCGAAGGACTCCGGTCCAATTTTTTCTCTCTGCCTGATGGAAAACCAGTGTCCTCAGGTAGGGAATAATTTTGGGAGAACTTGAAATGAGTAAAAAGAGATCAAACTTTTTTTTTTAGGATGTTTGGAATGTAATAAAGATTAGAACAAAATAAAGAACCCCGCCTTCCAAGAGATAAACGGCACTTCGGACCCCTTCGCCCCAGCTTATGATACTCTTACTTTTTACACTCACGGCAACATCGAGAAACCACGAAGGAAAAGTGGACCCACAATTTCCTCACCTCCAATTAGTCGGACTACATAAAAAACGCACCCTTTCGGGAACAAAACCGCCTCCGGCAACAGGAGTATATATAAATACCATATGCATATTCCGGAATAGTATTCCAGAGGTCCATGAAGTATTCTAATGAAGAAAAAAAAAAAGGCTCCGGAGTCCCGAATTACCCGGCGGGGATGAGGTGTATTATCTTTTTGCGTGCCAAAATACAGTTTCCATCCTACGTTACTTTCTACATTCCTTTTGAAAGTTTTGCCTATGCGATGAAGCTTTTTCTTAACGCCGGAAAATTTGCGCGAACGTATCGCATTTTCCGTTCAAGGCTCGAATGAAAACTGAGCATCAATAGTGAATTACATGCATGATGGCTGGATTTGAATAGAAATTCGGAAGGTTAGTTCAAGGGCACTACATTTTTAAATACCAAATGGAACGTCAATTTTGAAATTCTTTTCGGTTTCAAGGCTGCACGAATTTTTTTTTATCAATTCGCAAAGGTTGATTCGTGATTTAAAATGGAACACCGATTTTTTTGCGAGTAAGCTGACATTTTTTATCATGCATAATATCCTCAAAAACGTGCAATAGCCAAATATTTGTCTTCTTTGAGCAGGAAATTATGCTTAAAAATTTTAAATCAAAAGCTTGTGTTGGTCGGAAGTAATCAGGCACTTTATTACGGTATTAAAATATAACTCGTTGTCGAATGGAGGATGTCAAAAACTAATTGTGCGTTCCTTGATTTTTTTATCAAGCCATGGAAAAAAATGCGTAAAATATTCGAGTGAATATGGTCGTCTTTTGCTCATCTCTGAGTGCGAATATAAAATATTTTAGAAACAGATCATGACTTCGCACTTGTATACGTACAATATTTGTGTGCGTGTTTCCAGTTACAGCCACAAGTTGAAGGTACGTGGAAAATGTCGGGACTATTTTTCAAAGCGAGATGCATTTCCAAAATGGAAAAAAGGGTAGTCTGAGTATCCTGGAGTGACCGTGACCTGGTCTGTTTTAGTGAATGAACAATAGAATAAACCACTGGCAGGAAAAGTGTATCAACCTCGGTCAGAGCCCAGAAAAGGCTCAGTATCAAAGGTTTCCTTGACCCAGCTGCTGTTCTGGAATGTTTTGGTCTGCACAGCAGTCCCGTAATTTTTTCCACCTCCTTTTAATTCTCTTGAAATGCGTCGCATGAACAGAGACAAACATTCCCTCGTCAAACTGATTGTTTTGCAATATATTCCATGAAATTAAAAAATTTTCCAGCAAAAATAGTCGCCTCCTATCGTAGATGAAGTATTAAATAATGCTGTGTTTAAAAAATCACCATTCATCGCGTTTTGAGTATCTCTTATAGATTTTTTCATTGAGTATAAATTCCAATAGGAGAACGAGGCACAGCAAACTCAAAATATCTTCTACTGCTGATTTTTTCAGAGCAAAAAATGCTTTCTGAAGCAGTTAGACTTGCAAAAAGATAGATTTTGGCAGGCCTTCCTTCAAATTTGCTGTTTTTATGTTTTAAGGATCGTAAATTAAAAATTTGACAAAACCTCCAGCTAAAATTGAGTTTTTTTCCTAGAGCACGTCATCCATAAATTAAAAATCTTAATTTCAAATTTATAGGCAGAGTTTTTTTTAATTTCTTCAAGATGCAAATCTTCATGCGTTTTTATATGATTCATTTTCGAGTCAGGTGAATTTAAAAGTTGATGCGATGAACCTTGAATCCTTGAACATTTTTTTTAGAAACTGAAGAAAACTTCTGGTCTTCACAGCGTGTCTTCTTTCAACTCAAACCGAGGTTATGAGTTACCGGTTGCATCAAACACTATTTTTAAGATAGTTTTGTATCAAAAAATGATCTGGTCTGAAGCCATTAAAATCGACTGTAATAGTGCATCGGAATGTTCCACATGTTTTCGATTCGGTCATCATTTTCCGAACCGTGATTCATGTCTGAACCTTAATCGTGAAGGTCCTTGATGAGAACTCGACCTTTTCGAGGCGCTTGTCAAGCGTGAATTGATAAAGAAAGATCGAAAAAATTTTGACAGGATGAATACCCGTTCGTGAATCATTTGTATTGTCAAAAAGTTTTGGGGAAACGCACGGGTCATGAAGCACTGCTCAATAAATCACGTCTCAAAGGCACCAGCATATTTTAAAAAAGAAATGCTCTCTATAACCGGATCCAATACAGAGTTCGTCTTTATGGGAAGACATGAAAGTTATCGACTGTGAAGCCCAAGGTCAACCGGAACTACATATATTTTTGCTCAAGGGTCTGTTCATCCTCTGGTACCCGTTTCATCCAGTGCCAGAAATAATGCCGTGGCAAACCGGAAGCATAAATTCCTCTCGTTCGAAAAGTAAACTGTTTTTAAAGGAGTCTCGATTATGTTACTGTCCGTGACCAGACTAAAAATACTTTTACTGTAATACCAGTACGTGACCGCCCAGACCCCAGAGTAATGATTTTCTCCATCTGAATGTACGAAATTTTAATTCATTATAATTTTCTGAAGCTATTTCGGTAGCTGTTTGAGACGACCAAAATCAAGTACAAGCGATTTGAGCACGTTATCGTGACCTGGTCTGCTGAATTTTATTGCAGAGAGAGTTCATGCGTAATTCTTATTATTTGGGGCTTTATTCATATTATCTCGCGGGATCTTTGAGCACTCTTGAAATACATTTTTGGTAAAGGATGTACTCCTCGAGTAGAGTATCTTTCGTTCCTTAGTAGAATATCCTAGGAATCTATCAATTATAAATTGTGATTGTCAACACAAGGAACGTTTTCTGAGATTTCCAATAAGGCTAATGAGGCACTGTACTGTAAAAAAAGGAGTTACATTTTCAGTCATGCTTCACAACAGCTTCAAAGAACTCGGACAAGAAATTGGTCGGTCGCTCTGGGAGGAAACAATTTTTCTTCCCTGCTCGGTTCTGGGTGGAAATACTTCAGTGGATCCAGTGCAGGGATTAAAAATGAGCTTTCGAAGAATTAGAGGCATTCGTGGCACGTGGGAGGAATGCGATCAGTGGAGAAGTGAAGGAAAAAGTGGGAAGGTCGCGGGCGCTCTGTGTCATGATCCAGGCGGGGTCCGCTCGCGGGATATGGTGTATGTACAAGTCCACATCATCAGAAAACGCTGGATCGTTTCCCAGCGGGGCAACCCTCAGATTGCCCGGAAAAGTGGCGATTTTAAGTGTATATAAATTTTCCAACAGGAGTACAATATTTTTAATACAATGAAATCTCGTTACAACAACAAAATTTTGGGGATTCAGAAAGGAGGGCATCTTTCTCTCTACATATATCTTGTACAATAATTTTCTCTGTAAAGCGAATTTTTTTAGTCCCATAGGGTTCTTTCCCCATGTTATATAGGGAGCCTCTACAACGAAATNGGGATTCAGAAAGGAGGGCATCTTTCTCTCTACATATATCTTGTACAATAATTTTCTCTGTAAAGCGAATTTTTTTAGTCCCATAGGGTTCTTTCCCCATGTTATATAGGGAGCCTCTACAACGAAATTCTCTCTGCAATGACTTTTTTCTGGTCCATGAAATTTCGTTTCAGAAAGAGCCCACCTGTACTGAATAATTTATTATAACGAGATTTTCAAAAATTAAAATCGGAAAAAAAATTTTCTCCATCACATCTGTCTATAATCAATTACATCTTGCTTTTCTGGTTCAAGATGTATTTTATGCTTCAAGCTTCCGCCTAAACTGAAGTACTGAAACTTGGTACTTCAATCAATGACCAACTTTCGTGTAGCGTTTTAGTATTCAAATACAGATACCCCCCTCCCTCCTGTAGCAAGGATTTTTTATTTGCTATTGAAAAATTTTGAAATCACGATTTTTTGAAGTTTAAGTCAATTGTCTTTCCTCAGGAGGGTTACTTTCAAATTACCTGAAAAAGAGGCGGCGTTACTGCGTTTTTGCGCTCAAATGCCTCGTCTTCAGATATTTTCGCTTGAAGGCTTCGGCGAACTGCAAGTACAGTACTTTAAAATAAATGTATGAATAACCAATATTTTCTTATGCTAAATCGAACGGAAATTCAATTCCCATAAATCATTAGTCGTGCTGCAGGCCACTTATAAAGTGGTAATTCTGCTGTGAAGAAGCATAATGAAGTCAAACTTTCGTTATTGCCTGGAAAATGAACTACTGTATTTTATTGGATGGAATTCTCTGCTCGATGTTTCGCTTCAGTGATTCAAAAAATTGAGATCTTTGGATTCAATCGTTTTCGTTTACAAACAATTACTGACTCCTAAAAAGGGTTTTTTGTTTTTACTGTACGGTTGGCGGTTTAACGGGGGTTTGCCATCCCTTCAAGCTTAGGCAGATTTGTTAGGGACAAAATTTTGGCGGCAACCGAGGGTGGCGGTTTATCGGGGGGCGGTCTAACGGGGGTTGACTGTACCTGAAAAAGAGGCGGCGTTACTGCGTTTTTGCGCTCAAATGCCTCGTCTTCAGATATTTTCGCTTGAAGGCTTCGGCGAACTGCAAGTACAGTACTGTAAAATAAATGTATGAATAACCAATATTTTCTAATGCTAAATCAAACGGAAATTCAATTCCCATAAATCATTAGTCTTGCTGCAGGCCACTTATAAAGTGGCAATTCTGCTGTGAAGAAGCATAATGAAGTCAAACTTTCGTTACTGCCTGGAAAATGAACTACTGTAATTTATTGGATGGAATTCTCTGCTCGATGTTTCGCTTCAGTGATTCAAAAAATTGAGATCTTTGGATTCAATCGTTTTCGTTTACAAACAATTACTGACTCCTAAAAAGGGTTTTTTGTTTTTACTGTTGATCAGCGTGGAAGTCGCGCACGTTATTTTATTCAATTAAGCACAAATAAGTGATCGTTTTATAGGAAAGGCCACGCCCCGACTGCTCGTAAAAAGTTGCGATTTGCTCAATTGAAATTCTTTCAAATGTTCTCTGCTTCAAGGTTAGATAGACGTGAAACTTTTTACCACATGACGCCATCAAAAACGAATAAGACAAACATATTGTTTAAAATTGAGTTCTTTTCGAGGAAATGGAAATTTTTCATGTATTTTTCCATCAACCTTCATTAGATCTGGACACATAAATACTATTCAATAAAAGGCGAAAATACATTTATTGTGAAATGATCGAGTTTTTATTGTCTGAAATTGTTGTGAGCGTTCTTCAATTGGCTTCAATTAGATGCCGGATGAAAAAAAGACTGAGATTCAAGTTTCCAAAAATCAACGCAAAATTTTGAGAACAAGTTCAAATTCTTTTAAGTTTTTTGCTCCGGAAAGAATGAATCAAGCTAACTCAATGTTCATAAAATTTATGCAATGAAGAGAAGCTTCCATTGTTTTACTCGAAGAGCAATTTAATGCTGCTTCACGAGATGCAGAAATTATGAAGGAATAGGTCATAGATTCGACGGCACTGAAAAGTTACTTTCTTTCGTCAAATTTAGCTGATTTTCTGCTTCAAGAGTTTGGTGAGCTCCAACGAAAATGAATCAGTCAGTTATTTCAAATAATCGCCGAGAACGAAAAGAATGTGGCCCATTTCGTTATGTTCATGGGAAATTAATCTATTTCCATGAATTTTTTGCAAAAAACCTGCATTCAGTTCCAAGGCTGTGTTTCAAGGAGCGAACGTTAAAATTTATTTCTGAAAAGTACCACTTTCAGTTTTCTGAGAAAATGTTTAGCTTTTATTGCGTCAAAGTCCTGGCGGAGGTTTTCTCTCCGAGATTTACGCAGAACTAAAATATCGCAGCTGAGATTTTAAAATCAATAACCGAAGAAGCATAGCATTTAGTATTTATTCGAAAAGAAGAAAGTGTTTTTTTTCGCTGTTAACAGGTACTGTATTCAATTGGTCAATTAGGTCTCAAATGTATTAGTTCTCAATTGTGGAACTCGTGAAAGTATTCATGAAAGTATGAATGAAAGTTGATTCATTTTGAATGAAGTTATGAACTATACAACGGATTCGCTTTCTAAACCAATATTAAGCCTAAAATATCTATTATTCCCAGAGGAAAGTTTTTAAACCACGCTGGGATAATCTTTCAGAAGAATGACGAAGCGATATCAGAAAATTCGAAATTAGAAGTCAATCTTTAATTCCACACCATTGCAAACGTCATGTCTATTCAATTTCAAACCCTGTTAAATGAAAATAGAACTTTCAGAAGTTGTGAGAAAAAATACTGTAAATCCAAAAGTCACCTTTCTTTCAATGCTTCTTGAATATTGGCTTGCGCGAATTGACCGCTCGTTAACAACTAAAATCACCTACTTGTTACATAATTATTTTTAGCGATTAAACGGAAAAAGTGACAAATTTTGCGCGGATGCGAGTACTCGTGAGTTGCACATGGACCTGAGAGAAATCTCACAAAATCCACGCGGAGGATTATTATTTTGTCGTTGCAAATTATATTGTCAGAAGTTTTTAAATTGCTGTAGTTATTTACGCAGAACATTCACATTGCGTCTAATGGTTCAGATTAATTTTGCTGTTGTTTTGAATGGCGATGAAACTTTTTGTTTTTTGTTGTTGAAATGGATAATTTTGGTCGGCAGCCAGAATGTCGGACGTCCCTCGCGTCTGAGGCGACCTTCACCATCACGGCGTCGACCCGCTTTTTCTTCCCTCCTCAATCACAAACTGGGCCAAAGGCAAAGGAACGGGATTATGTAAATGTCCTGCCGCAGGTTGATGAGGAAAATATTGTGTAGGAAATCACACACACACGAAATACACACTCACAGAATGTCTAGTTCTTTTTACGGCTTTTGCGCCATGAGCCAAACACGTGTCACTATAATTATTCTTCTTCAAACTGTGTCGTTTTTTTTACGATTGTAATTTCATTTCGACGCGGAATATTTTTTTCGGGTCATTTTCATGCTTATGCATTAGTGGCATTGTCATATGAAATGGGTCAGATTTTGTTCATCGATGAAAATGGGCACCTTTAGGTTGCAAACGGTTTCAAAATTTCTCCTAATTCTTTTTTCCACGAAAAGAAGGCGTGCCTTCGTGTCACGGAATGAATAAATTTAATTCGTGCTTCTAATTCAGTATTTAACGAGGTGTCGGATTGATGGATTGATAAGTCTAAGGAATGCTGAATCTGAGGCGAGCCAAATGAAACAGAAAGTACTCAATTTTTGTTTTGGTTTTTAAAAAAATGAGTGCTTGGAGCCGCGAAAGATACGTACAAGCTGCATTTTGCTGGCGGCATTGGAATAATTGTCTAGTTAGTACATTTTATACAAAATTCTGTACTGCAAAAAAGTTTCTGATGTATTATTTATTCTACAGAAAAAAGTCTCTGAATCATTTCCGGACACGCATAAAAAGGACATTCGTCACATAAACCTTTGCTATCATCCTCAGGAGGGAGAACATACGAAAGCCTTTTCGCTACAATTCAAAACGAAATCTTTAATATACACGTGCTTTTCCGTAAAAATTCAAATACAATCAACGAAAGAGGATTGAATCAGCACTCTTCTGATGACTCAAAAAGCAGAATAGCTTCAGCGATTCGAACGATGTCAATCTTTCAAATAAAATTCAGATGGACTTTCTCTACAACGATCTTTTCTGCAACGATTTTCTCTGCAAGCTGATTTTTTTCCTGGGCCCATAGAGTTCTCTTCTCAAATTATAGGGGTTCTGTTCAACGAAACACTCTCCACAACGATTTTTTTTTCTGGTCTTTTGATGATTGTTGCAGGAAGACAGTTCACCTGTATTTATTTGGCCCACCTTCGCGAATGCGTCGTAAGCGGGCAAAAAATAATATATTCAAATTTTAACCGAAGCCAAAGCTTTTTATATTGCGGAAGAATTCTTTTCAACAATGATCAACGTGTTTGAATTGAACTTCCGAAAAATACAGGCAAGATTTCAAACTTCACGAGAAACTGTTCAATCATGAGTTCTTAAGATACACGGTTGAGTCATAGCAGCTGAACTTTTGGGGAAGTACGTGGCATCAGAAGCCGAAGAATTGAAAGACGAGTTGAAGGTCTTATTTCGATTTAAAGATGAGTTGAGTCAGATAATACAGGTAAAATTTCAAAATTCTCGAGAAACTATTCAATCATGAGTTTTCAAGATACACAGTTGAGTCATAGCAGCTGAATTTTTGGGGAAGTACGTGGCATCAGCAGCCGAAGAATTGAAAAACGAGTTAAGTCCGAAAATGCAGGTAAGATTTCAAACTTCTCGAGAAACTATTCAATCAGTAGTTGTTCTTAAAATACGCAGTTGAGTCATAGCAGCTGAACTTTTTGGGGATGTACGAGGCATCAGCAGCCGAAGAATTGAAAGACGAGATGAGGTCTTATTTTGATTGAAAGATGAGTTGAGTCAGATAATACAGGTAAAATTTCAAACTTCTCGAGAAACTATTCTATCAAGAGTTTTTAAGATACACAGTTGAGTCTTAGCAGCTGAATTTTTTGAGGATGTACGAAGCATCAGCAGTCGAAAAATTGAAAGACGAGTTGAGGTCTTTTCAGGCCAAAACGTTTCCAGTTTCCAGAAGATGGGACATAAATCTCTCTCTCGCTCTCTCTGCCTCTAAACACGATTATATATAAAAGCAGAGTCATTTTTTTTTAAGTTCCAGCTGTCCCCGTAAGCGTGATTCAACCTTCACGGACGTCTGAAGCCTGTTTCTCGCTCAGAGCACAGCTGATACTCCTGCCCTGACTCGCACAGTTTTCTACCCGCCCGTTTTTCTCCCGCACTTTGTTTACTATATATTGTCCCTATCCTCCCGTGTGTTACTGCTGGCAAGATGGATGCGGACTCGCATTCCAGAAGTGGTTATGCATGCCAGCTCCGACAGCAGCTGGGAACCGCAAAGCTTGTCAACGATACGCGTTTTGACACCGATTCTCGCACAGGAAAACCCCTCACGAATGTGTTCTGCTGACGGCGATGAATATACGTCGCTTTTCTCGCCGGGATGATGTTCACTGAAAGACACACTGCATATNTGCGCGGATGCGAGTACTCGTGAGTTGCACATGGACCTGAGAGAAATCTCACAAAATCCACGCGGAGGATTATTATTTTGTCGTTGCAAATTATATTGTCAGAAGTTTTTAAATTGCTGTAGTTATTTACGCAGAACATTCACATTGCGTCTAATGGTTCAGATTAATTTTGCTGTTGTTTTGAATGGCGATGAAACTTTTTGTTTTTTGTTGTTGAAATGGATAATTTTGGTCGGCAGCCAGAATGTCGGACGTCCCTCGCGTCTGAGGCGACCTTCACCATCACGGCGTCGACCCGCTTTTTCTTCCCTCCTCAATCACAAACTGGGCCAAAGGCAAAGGAACGGGATTATGTAAATGTCCTGCCGCAGGTTGATGAGGAAAATATTGTGTAGGAAATCACACACACACGAAATACACACTCACAGAATGTCTAGTTCTTTTTACGGCTTTTGCGCCATGAGCCAAACACGTGTCACTATAATTATTCTTCCTCAAACTGTGTCGTTTTTTTTACGATTGTAATTTCATTTCGACGCGGAATATTTTTTTCGGGTCATTTTCATGCTTATGCATTAGTGGCATTGTCACATGAAATGGGTCAGATTTTGTTCATCGATGAAAATGGGCACATTCAGGTTGCAAACGGTTTCAAAATCCCTCCTAATTCTTTTTTCCACGAAAAGAAGGCGTGCCTTCGTGTCACGGAATGAATAAATTTAATTCGTGCTTCTAATTCAGTATTTAACGAGGTGTCGGATTGATGGATTGATAAGTCTAAGGAATGCTGAATCTGAGGTGAGCCAAATGAAACAGAAAGTACTCAATTTTTGTTTTGGTTTTTTAAAAGTGAGTGCGTGGAGCCGCGACAGATGTACGTACAAGCTGCATTTCGCTGGCGGCATTGGAATAATTGTCTAGTTAGTACATTTTATACAAAATTCTGTACTGCAAAAAAGTTTCTGATGCATTATTTATTCTACAGAAAAAAGTCTCTGAATCATTTCCGGACACGCATAAAAAGGACATTCGTCGCATAAACCCTTGCTATCATCCTCAGGAGGGAGAACATACGAAAGCTTTTTGCTACAATTCAAGTACGTACTTTGTGATATGCACGTGCTTTTCCGTAAAAATTCAAGTACAATCAACGAAAGAGGATTGAATCAGCATTCTTCTGATGAATCAAAAAGCGGAATAGCAATTAGGACGATGTCAATGTTTCAAATAAAATACAGATGGACTTTCTCCACACCGATCTTTTCTGCAACGATTTTCTCTGCAAGCTGATTTTTTTCCTGGGCCCATAGAGTTCTCTTCTCAAATTATAGGGGTTCTGTTCAACGAAACACTCTCCACAACGATTTTTTTTCTGGTCTTTTGATGATTGTTGCAGGAAGACAGTTCACCTGTATTTATTTGGCCCACCTTCGCGAATGCGTCGTAAGCGGGCAAAAAATAATATATTCAAATTTTAACCGAAGCCAAAGCTTTTTATATTGCGGAAGAATTCTTTTCAACAATGATCAACGTGTTTGAATTGAACTTCCGAAAAATACAGGCAAGATTTCAAACTTCACGAGAAACTGTTCAATCATGAGTTCTTAAGATACACGGTTGAGTCATAGCAGCTGAACTTTTGGGGAAGTACGTGGCATCAGAAGCCGAAGAATTGAAAGACGAGTTGAAGGTCTTATTTCGATTTAAAGATGAGTTGAGTCAGATAATACAGGTAAAATTTCAAAATTCTCGAGAAACTATTCAATCATGAGTTTTCAAGATACACAGTTGAGTCATAGCAGCTGAATTTTTGGGGAAGTACGTGGCATCAGCAGCCGAAGAATTGAAAAACGAGTTAAGTCCGAAAATGCAGGTAAGATTTCAAACTTCTCGAGAAACTATTCAATCAGTAGTTGTTCTTAAAATACGCAGTTGAGTCATAGCAGCTGAACTTTTTGGGGATGTACGAGGCATCAGCAGCCGAAGAATTGAAAGACGAGATGAGGTCTTATTTTGATTGAAAGATGAGTTGAGTCAGATAATACAGGTAAAATTTCAAACTTCTCGAGAAACTATTCTATCAAGAGTTTTTAAGATACACAGTTGAGTCTTAGCAGCTGAATTTTTTGAGGATGTACGAAGCATCAGCAGTCGAAAAATTGAAAGACGAGTTGAGGTCTTTTCAGGCCAAAACGTTTCCAGTTTCCAGAAGATGGGACATAAATCTCTCTCTCGCTCTCTCTGCCTCTAAACACGATTATATATAAAAGCAGAGTCATTTTTTTTTAAGTTCCAGCTGTCCCCGTAAGCGTGATTCAACCTTCACGGACGTCTGAAGCCTGTTTCTCGCTCAGAGCACAGCTGATACTCCTGCCCTGACTCGCACAGTTTTCTACCCGCCCGTTTTTCTCCCGCACTTTGTTTACTATATATTTTCCCTATCCTCCCGTGTGTTTCTGCTGGCAAGATGGATGCGGACTCGCATTCCAGAAGTGGTTATGCATGCCAGCTCCGACAGCAACTGGGAACCGCAAAGCTTGTCAACGATACGCGTTTTGACACCGATTCTCGCACAGGAAAACCCCTCACGAATGTGTTCTGCTGACGGCGATGAATATACGTCGCTTTTCTCGCCGGGATGATGTTCACTGAAAGACACACTGCATATATGCGAGGTGGACTCTCTCTCTCTACAAGGAACTTGTCTTGTCTATAACGACTTTTCTCTGTATACCGATCTCTCGCCAGAAATGTTCACTGAAAAAGCGCAACTTACGCAGGTGGACTCTCAACAAACACTATTTTCTTGTCTAGAATGATTTTCTCTGTACTGTATAACAAATTTTCGTCAGAAAGTTTCACTGAAAAAGTACAGTTTATGCAGGTGGACTCTCTACAAACAATATTTTCTTGCCTACAATGATTTTCTCTTTACAACAAATTCTCGTCAGAAACTTTCACCAAAAAACTGCAATTTATGCAGGTGGACTCTCTCTGCAAACAATATTTTCTTGTCTAGCCAGATTTTCTCCGTTTAACAAATTCTCGTCAGAAAAGGTCACTGAAAAAGTGCAATTTATGCAGGTGGACTCTCTACCAAAATCTTGTCTTATCTACAACGATTTTTTGTGCATAACGATTTCTCGCCAGAAATGTTCCCTGAAATCTCAATTTGTGCAGGTGGACTCTCACCAAGACGAACTTGTCTTGTCTACAACTCTCTACCAAAATCTTGTCTTATCTACAACGATTTTTTGTGCATAACGATTTCTCGCCAGAAATGTTCCCTGAAATCTCAATTTGTGCAGGTGGACTCTCACCAAGACGAACTTGTCTTGTCTACAAAGATTTTCTTTGTGTAACGAATTCGTTTTTAGTGTCATAAGGGGTTCTCTCACCGTGCTATAGGGGTTCTTGGGGCTCTCTGCAAAGGAATGTTCTTTATAATTAATAATTTCCTGGTCCATAGAACGTCGTTGTAGAGGAATTCCACCTGCATAATTAATTTTATTGGGGGATTTGCCGATTTTATAGAAGTTCTCTACGACGATATTTTTTCTGGTCTCCTGAATCATTTTATATAGATGAGAGAGTCCACCTATGTAGTGTATATGACATCAGATAGCTTTGGGGAATACGAAGCTTACCTTAATTTTTCTCATCTAGATCTTATGATTAGAGCTTCATCACCCATTTGTCATAATTTTATTCGAGGAAATCAAGCGTTTTCTTCCGAGATTTTTTCAAATAAGATCTCGGAGGAAATCCAAAATGCAGTGCATCATGAAAGATATTTTCGAAGTCCCTGAAATAGAATTTTAAAAAATATAAGGAAATGGGAAAAGTTATCTCTTACATCGTTTGTATTGAATATCCGTATTTGGTATAATAATGTTGTACAATTTGTAGGACTTTCGTTTGAAACGAAATCTAATTGCTAATTGACCATTTAATTTTATGCTGTTCAGATTTCAGCGCCATATTGGAATGGTTTGATGCGCATGCATAAAAAAATGAAGTTCAAAACCGTTTCATTCAGTTGGTTTGAAGTAGATTCTATTTCCCTATAATTTTCCCGACCAGTGGAAAGAAAGCATGCACGATATTTGATGGACTATCCAACAGAATCATTGAGTACGCAAATTTTTCAAACCTAAATCTCACTGAGAGCAAGGATCCCAGGACACGCGATTTCCAGATGGTTCACGCTAACCAGCATGTACTCAATTATCCTGTTAGTTTTTCTTTCTTTCTGAAGTGAACGAGAAGATTTATGTTGAAGCCCGTCAGAGTTTAGATTACTTTGCATCACCAAAATGTATATTTGCCTTCTGAGATTGAATTCAGAATCGTTCCACCGTCGTTCAGCGTTGGAAAACTACCTTACGACGCATTTATCACCAACTAGTTTTTTTTTTCAGCAGCTCGCGAGATTATTATCATATACAGTATCGTACATTTAAACTCGGTTTCGAATCTGGCCACAGAAAACAGTCAACACCTTACAAAATGTGTTGGCTGTAAACTTTTACTCGTCGTTTGGAACTCTACTTCGGTTTTGGACATTCAACCAGTAACAACCGCAACATTTCGAATAACGAAGATATTGATCTTTTTTCGTCTACTGAAAGATTCAGTACTCATTTTTGCCCTCGGAAATATCGTATTTATGAATGAGTAAGTGCCACATTTCGAGGGCAATTCTTCAAAGACACCAACAAAACGTGTGCATGCTTGAGAAACCCTGCTGATGCTTAAAAATTGTCATCATTTTTGGAGCATCCGTCCTTACAAATCTGTGCAGGAATTGCTCAGAGAAATTTGAAATCAACAAAAAAGGGGCCAGTGTTCACCTGTTATTCAGAATAAATGTTTCTTGTTAAAAAATAAATTTCTTCTTCAAGATTGAAGTTTTTTCAAGCACTGAAAAACTTCAGAAAAGGCCACAAAAGGAAGATGTTGAATATTTGCGGGTCTAATTCAAAGAAAATCTTACTATCAGTCAATAATTTCAAAAATCTCGTTATAACAAATTGATCGTTATGACAAACTTTTTCTGAAGTCCCCACGAGTTTGTTGTTAAGAGATTTTACTGTATCATGTTCCCTGAAAAATTTAAATAATGGCAAAGGTTTATAACATATTTCGGCGATTTATTCTTCGAGCTGTTTGATGTTGACTCAAACGTCGACGAAATCTGTACGCGGAAAATCGGTGCCTGATTTCCGCACAATTCGATTTTTTTGCCTAATCGCACTATAAGGGATATTCTGCCGTTAAGATTTGATTTTCATTTGTTTTGGTAGGTTAAATCGATGAACATATATTACATACTTCTTCTTGAGCTTTCAGGTACTGAGTAAGTAAAAGGTAAGCGCTTTGAAAAACCTCAACTACTAACAATTGTTAAAGCTTTTTCCAGAGTGTGCGTAAAAAAAAGATCTAAATTATCCTCAATCAACCAGTAAATCGTCATAGCTGTGAAGTGGTTCAGAAATGGTAATTTTACGCTTTGATAAGAAAAGGTGCTATTATCGTCGTATGCTTTAATTTTTGGACCGAACGAGAGAGAGAGAGAGAGAGATGAGAAATGTGTTCGTCCGGAGAATGTCCGATCATCAAATTATGAATAATATGCTTGACCAATCAATGTCGAAATGTTTTGCCAAACTGCACACTGGAATCAGCTCATACTGTATTTCCGTGAAAAACTCCTTTGTCGAAATCCCAGTGGCACTGTAAAAACTTTTCTCAAGTTTTATCTCAAGATCAGTACGTTGTCCGCCTCTGATTTTAGGCGACGGTATATGTTAAATTTCATATTATGTGTACCTTTGAGAATATTAAAAGTTAAGGAATCTGAGTCCAAGGAAGCATTTCTTTATTACGTGCTTTATTTCAAATCGCGTCGGAATATTCCAAGCCCAATATATTGACACTTAAATATAACGAATGCGTTATATTCAAGTATAACGAATGTAACGAATAATGATGAAGATCCCGACCTTCTTTATTTTCACCGAGACATTCAACTGAAAAACCTTGATCTGGCACAGTATTGCGAAACCTTATAATTGAGCAACGCATATAAAAGGATTTGAATGTCAATAAAAAATCATTTAGATTTTAAATTTTAAATAGAAGCCCTCGCAATCAACTTTGAGCGATTGACGGCTTTAGCTTTTGAACGAGTCCTTTTTTATCGTGACCCGAGGAGAAGATGGCCTCTGAGTAGAAGTTTTTCTTTTCAAAAATCATATTCGTACCTCACAGCAATTAAAATTTTTTCCTGCCGGTTGAACTTCGGGGTCATTTATTTCGATTTTCTGGAAAAATGAATGATTTTACAGTCCTGTGAGCGTAATTGTGTGCATGGAACGCCATTATTAGCCTTTCATCACCGCTGAGCTGAGTAAAAATTACGTGGAGAACTTTCCTGTGTTGGACGGGCGGGCCCTTTTTTAAGGCAGTAATTCCGCCCGGTGGCTGTTAATTGACCCTTACGAGTTCAGCTTGGATTAAGGCTCAGGCTGTCTCACCTGACGTAGTGCGCACTGGGCTGGAGACTAGTACTGCGTTGGGAACGCGTTGCTGCTGAAAACTTGTTTCTGTTTTCGTCATATACATGATGCTTTGTTTTATAATTCCAGGCCGTTTTGAGTACAGTAACTCACAGTTATTGAAATCAGTTCCTTCCGAGCTTTCCGAAGTACACTAGATATTTTGTTTTCCACTTTTTCCCCGTCTCGAGATTTGGCGTTATTCTCGCGTCTTGGAACTCTATTCCGGAAGTGTATGATCATCTTTTTAAATCGGCTCTTTTTGAGGGACTGGCCCAAATAAATCTGCACTGATCTATCCTTCAAAAACGGCAAGTATTAAAATTTGGAAGATAGACTGAAAGGAAAGTTTAGTGTATTTTTGTCGATGCGTTCAATGTTTTTATTTGGTCAGAAAGCTCGAGTCTAAACAGAGTTTTCCTATACGCAGTTAAGTGTAACATAATGCAAATAAGATTTCTGGAATGCTGAATGTTCATTCATAGAAATGTCAATTCTAAGAGATTTGAAGCATTAAATCTAATACCAAATTATTAAAACTGTTGAAATTTTAAATTTTCAATCCGAACGTTTCCCGATGTGGAGCTTTCATAAAAAAATGTATTTCCGGTGAACTGAGCCAAAGAATAAAGGAAAAACCAAGATGCCTTTAATCACATTTCAAAAGTATGCTCTAATTTGGACGTTTGAATCTAATGTCTTACATTATTTTAGCTATTAAGTTTATTCAATATTCAGCTAACCTCCAGATAAGTGTCTAAATACAATTTTTCTTTCACTTCTTCAGTGCACAGAAGGACCACGAATAACACCTTAAAATTCTACTTTATTTTATTCTGTCACCATGAAAGATCTCGACAAATTGATTTGCCTGAAATAGCAGTACAATAGCTTTCAAGAACTGTTAGATAACTCAACAGCCTCCTTTGAGACCATTGTGCCCTCTCTCTTTTTGAGCATCTATTACAGATATTTTTATTCAAGTAACGGTGCGCAATTTTCAAAATTTTGGCGATTTTCTCGGGTACTGGAATTATTTCCTTGGATGCAGATTCGTTCAGGCTAACAACGGTATTTTAATTAATGGAGATTTTTAGTTTCCACCTTGCAATTATCGCTCCAGTGTACTAAAAGTTCTTTAATTCATGGAGTGAGAATATATGGTAATATTATCATTTTTCGTCGATTAAGCCACGTAATAGCCAAACTTTTTTCTTTCGATGATTTCGAACGAAATTTTGCTGGAGAAGAATTAAAAAAAAAAGAGTTGAGTAAGCGATGATTTCCTCGGATGCTCAAAAATTGGTGGGAAACTTTTAGGAATTACCTCCGTTCACATTTCAGGAGACCCGAGGGAAAAAATTCCGTCATTAAGGCGGGCCACCGACAATTAACTGGGAATGCTCAAGTCGAACCTAATTCCGAGTCCGACAGAGTGGACTGCATCACGCGTGACCCGACCTCTGATCATGACGCAACCAAACGCGTTGCTGCTGAAAACTTGTTTCTGTTTTCGTCATATACATGATGCTTTGTTTTATAATTCCAGACCGTTTTGAGTACAGTAAGTCACAGTTATTGAAATCAGCTTCTTCCGAGCTTTTCGAAGTACAGTAGATATTTTGTTTGCCACTTTTTCCCCGTCTTGAGATTTGGCGTTATTCTCGCGTCTTGGAACTCTATTCCGGAAGCGTATGTTCAAATTTTTAAATCGGCTCTTCTTGAAGGAATGGCCCGAAGAAATCTGCACTGACCTATCCTTCAAAAGTGGCGAGTGTTAAAATTTGGAATTTAGACTCAAAGGAAAGTTCAGCGTAATTTCATCGATTTGTTCAATGTTTTTATTTTTCAGAAAGTTCGAGTCTAAACAATTTTTCTATACGCAGTTACCTTTAAGATTCTAGAACGCTGAATTTTTACTCCGAAAAATGTCAACTCTAAGAGATTTGAAACATTAAATTTAATACCAAATGATTAAAACTGCTTAAACTTTAAATTTGCAATCCGAACTTTTCCCAATGCGGAGCTATCATTAAAAATGTTTTTCCGGTGAACTGAGCCAAAGAATAAGGGAAAAAACCGAGATGCCTTTAATCACATTTCAAAAGTATGCTCTAATTTTTAAAGTTTTTCAGTCTTTGAATCTAATGTCTTAAATTATTTTAGCTCTTAAGTTTATTCAATATTCAGCTAACCTCCAGATAAGTGTCTAAATACAATTTTTCTTTCACTTCTTCAGTGCACAGAATGACTACGAATAACACCTTAAAATTCTACTTTATTTTATTCTGTCATCATGAAAGATCTCGACAAATTAATTTGCCTGAAACAGCAGTACAATAGTTTTCAAGAACTGTCAGATAACTCAAAAACCTTCTTTGAGAAAATTGCGCCTTCTCTCTATTTGAGCATCTATTACAGGTATTTTTATTCAAGTAGGGGTGCGCAATTTTCAAAATTTTTGCGATTTCCTCGGGTACTGGAATTATTTCCTTGGATGCAGATTCGTTCAGGCTAACAACGGTATTTTCATTAATGGAGATTTTTAGTTTCCACCTTGCAATTATCGCTCCAGTGTACTAAGGGTTCTTTAATTCATGGAGTGAGAATATATGGTAATATTATCATTTTTCGTCGATTAAGCCACGTAATAGCCAACCTTTTTCTTTCATCGATGATCTCTTCGAACGAAATTTTGCTGGAGAAGAATTAAAAAAAAAAGAGTTGAGTAAGCGATGATTTCCTCGGATGCTCAAAAATTGGTGGGAAACTTTTAGGAATTACCTCCGTTCACATTTCAGGAGACCCGAGGAAAATATATCGTCTGCCTTTCGAAAGGGTGTGAAATTTCGCCCACGTGAATCGCAAACATAGCGACAATTTTTCAAATGCTTAATCGAGGAATCAAGCAAAATATCCGTGAAAAAGAAGTCATTTCGTCACCCGAGGACTCGTCGAAAAAAAAAACAAAGCAAACTCGGTTTTCAAAAAGCGCAGTCACGTGGGAATATTGTCGCATTGTCTCAACCCGCGTGGAAATCGGCGCCAGCGAAAAAAAAAGTCCTTTCAGATTACACGAAGAAAAATACGAAACACAACCAGCAGTGAACATTGAATAAAGAAAAGTGAATCCGTGATAATTGTTGAAAGAATAAAAAAGGGCTGATGGTTGAACTTTTCTTTGCACCTGCACGCCGAAAGGAGTGAGAACGGGTGTCGCAATTGTAGTCAAATTTACGCGCCTTCGATCGTCTGATTTCCTTTTTTTTTGGTCATGTAATTCTGTTTTTAACATGGGATTTAAAAAAAAAATTATTTCAAATCGAACTTTCGAAAATTTCGATTGTGCCAGTTATGTTCAATTTTACCATTATCCGGAAATGGCTTACTTTTTTCCAAGATCACCCACGCCTAATTTTTGCACTTTGATCCCATGAGTTCAAAAATTTCTTTCATGAAAGTCCTTCCTTATGGCCCAGGTTCGCGAGGAAAAAAATAAAGACCCTTGTGATTTGTTAATGGAATAATATTAATACAGTAAAAATCAATCGTTAATTGTTTTTTCATCATACGAAATCTATATTTCATTTCGTCAATGGTCGATCAAATTGGTGAGCATGTCACGACTCAAAATTGCCTTAAATTGCGCGTGGCACATGTTGGAACAATTTACTGACAATTGAAGATAAGTCAAGCGAACGTTCCGAGACTTTCTATTTCATTTTCTAGCGCATTCGACTGAAAATAAGCTGTTGAGAGGAATAAGATAAAAGCTACGTGAACCAAAAAGACAAATTTTCCGCTATTTTCATTCAATGCTGAAAGAAAGGAATTCGACGTTCTACGAGGAAGAGCTACATGAGGTGTGAAAACTTCATAAAAAAAAATTTCTTCTCTGAACTTTTGTGAAGCTACGTTGAAATATTCAGAGCACAGTATTGAATTCCTGAAGCTGACGCTCATTCGCAAAATTCGTCCTCGCCGCTCCATTTGGCGTGATTAATTGGCAACTTTGATGACCTGTCGAGGAAGGAGTTGTGAGCAGTTCTAGCCCCCTGCTTGCAAAAGCAGATTAATAGATTTTCTGTGAGAATAATTTTAGACAGCTGCTGATTGGAACGAAGGTTATGACTAAAATTTAATTCTTTCTTGAACTTAGTTGAGCCATTTTAAGTTTATACTGTACTGTATTTCTGACCTTACTTGACGCGTTTCAACATCACATTCGATTTTATCACTGGATATTAATTTGTCGACGAATCTGCGTTCCTATTCCGAATTCAAACAGATCCATTATCTTTATATTGCAATAAAACTAAAATAGGCAAGGTAAGTTTAAGATTTTATATGATGGTGATATCTCGTGGTCAGCGTAACCACTTAATGTACGAGTTAAGTTCGTCGAGGGTGCCTAACTTTCTGAATCAACACCGTCCCAACTGATAAATAGACAAAAAGAAAGACAAGAGTGATGCGTTTTAATTTTCAGAATAAAATGTTTCTCGATTGCAATAACGCCGAATTTTTACTTCTGAGTAGGTTAAAATAAGTCTTGAGCTGCTGAAATTCAGAGAATCCGTAGAAATGTAGAATGATAATGCAGATACGTCTCATTTGCGAATTTCTTCGCGTGTTCATGTACTTAGTCTTTTTTTTTTTATGTATATGAAGGTCGTCCCGATGTAATTAGCAACGTGAATTTCCGTTAATTACGATTTACCGTTTGGCAAGGTCGTGACTCCCCGTGTTCAGGATAAATACCTGTTCGATTACCTGCCTATTTTTTTTGGCGGAAGCCAGGGAAAAGTTATTTATCTTTGTTATGTGGCTGGGGGAAAATGTGAAATAAAAAACAAGAGGATATAATGAGCTTTGAACAGATGATTGCGACAAATGCTCCTTATTCAACGGTGCTTCTTCGCACTTCTGTCAGGTGCGTTGGAAGTTCTAAACCGACCACCAGCAAACACGGGAAAAGTCAGGCGAAAGTTATTGCCGCAATTACGGGCCATGACCGCGGGTAAATTAACCGAAGTCATATTTCAGTTCTCCTCTCGACTGTAAATTCAACATGCAATTAGGAAATAGAATGTTGTTCCACTCTCATC
Source organism: Notodromas monacha (assembly GCA_905338405.1). Taxonomy (NCBI): domain Eukaryota; kingdom Metazoa; phylum Arthropoda; class Ostracoda; order Podocopida; family Cyprididae; genus Notodromas; species Notodromas monacha. The sequence goes on from CAJPEX010002577.1 coordinate 32,015, forward strand.
GTTCGAATTTTTCGGGCTGGGTGCAGCTTTTCCCAACTGCAACGGATTTTGAAATCTTGAGTACATCGTTCGACGCATTTTAGCAGTGTTTTGTTGCTGTTGTTTCAAAAAGGTCATACTGGGATTCACGTAGCTTGAAAAATTGAAATCTCTCGGTAGTCTTGAAGAACTGATTTTGAAATCTTGACTACACCAGTCGACGCATTTTAAACCTTATCTCATTCTTTTTTCAAAAAGTAATATTGGAATTCACGTCTAAAACATTTAGCGTTCATGCGTGAAAAATTAAAATCTCTCGGTATTTTTAAGGAACTGATTTTTAAATCTTGAGTACACCAGTTGATGCATTTTTAGAATTACAGTATTTCATTGTTTTTTCAAAAAGTGCATATTGGAATGCACATCCAAAACATTTAACATTCAAGCTTCAAAATTTAAAATCTCTTGGTTAATTTTAAAGAAAGGATTTTTAAATCTTGGGCACACCAGTTGACGCAATTTTTGCATAATTTCTTTTTTGTTTTTGTCATTGTTGTTTCAAAAAGTGGATATTGGAATTTACGTCTGAAATATTTAGCGTCCAAGCTTGAAAAATTGAAATCTCTCGGTATTTTTAAAGAACTAATTTTTAAATCTTGAGTACACCAGTCGACGCATTTTTAGCATTCAGTTTGATTAAAAAAGTGCATATTGGAATTCACGTCTAAAACAAGTAGCGTTTAAGCTTGAAAAATTGAAATCTCTTTCTTTTAAAGAAATGAACGGAAGCCCAATTTCCGCATTGTAAAATGAATTTTATCACTGCAACTCAATTTTCCCCGGGAGTTTCATGTTTCGTGTAATCGTCAGTCGCTAATGTCGATTGACGACTTGTTGATTGTTATTACTCACGCAAATTCAGTTGCATATCAAACTTTCGAAATGTTGCTGTCAATCTGATAGCGTGAATCATCAATCCCGTGATGATGGTTATCATCCGAATTTTTGTTTGTGCTGAGGACGTACGTGATTCTCATGAAATCGAATGCAAAGTTGACACATTTTAATGCGACCTTTCATCACGAAATTTTTACGTACTTTCATGGACTAATTTTCGCATCTACGATCCGAATTGTTCTTTGGCTTGAAACCTTTCTCTGGATGAACGCTGATTTCTTTATGCCGTCAATCCAAGGTCGATTGCTCGCGTTCGTGTCCGCTCCATCGAAAACGTTTAGTTCCCCCCGACAGTTAACAACAGGGTGTCTAAAACTTTTCTGCACGCAGATATGCACCTTTTTTTTTTGCACATGCCGAATATATTTTCCTCTTGTCTGGATAATAAGTGAGCGGTACTTGCCGACCTGTGATTTCGGTCAGCGAGTGAGATTGACGCGTGTCGCAACGCTGAAGGCTCAGTGCCTTTTTCTTTTCTTCCAGTTCACACTTTCCTTCGTCGAGCTAGATTTTAAAACGAGAACTATCGCTTCATTTTTTTCTTTCTTTAGTGTGATACGAGAAAATAAATTTTTTAAATGGCAGGCGGATAAAGTTTCCTATTTTCTTTTGAATGGTTGCGTAAAAAAAAAGGTACGAGTTCGTCGAGCGGTGCATTGTTTTTTGGAGATCAAGAGCTTTTGCAATCTTTTCACGCCCTAGAAAGCCCCTCAGGAAAATGCTTTCCATTGTGACATTTAATATTTTGAAGAATAATGCCTTTATCGTTTTGAATATTCGTGGGGGTTCTAGCGAACAGGTGTATAATTTCCTTGAAATTGCGCATTTCATACAACGTCGGGGAGAAAAAAAAAGAAAGATGTGATTTAACTTATCTGAAATACTTCATGATACGAAGGCTTCTGAATTTTGGCTATATGTGTTTGTATACTGTAACAGTTACTTTGTTGCAATACAAAAATCGAATTACATTTCTTACTGCATCGGAGTGCTGAAAATTCTCAACTAAATTTTTCCGGAAGGAAATCGAAAAATTAAAACGTTAATAAGTTTTTTTTACATTGGGGTTTTTGGTTCAGTGCATTGAAAAGATTATTCGAAACAAGTCCCCTTTATTAGCATTTCGATTACTCTTTCGGGAAAGTGACCTTGCAATTTTTTTTCTTATTTCTATGCACAATTTTGATAAGAATTCCCTGTCTTGAGATTTTTGGGGGAATATTTTATCTTGTAATGAATTATAATGTAAGTGTTGAAGCAGCATCGCCACCTGCCGTGCAGTAATTGGTTTCTACTGCATGTAATTATTGGACCTTCATTATCATTGGATTTTACTAGTCTTTTTTCTTCAGTGTTTATTATTTTTTTAGCATTGAGTTTGACAGTCCTTTTTTTTTACGAATAACCAATCTTCAAGGTACGATTGTTAGATGACGCATTCTCATTTTCTGTTCGCAGAAACATCGACTCTGAGTTTAAAGGAAATGTTTACCGCAATATTTAGCGAATATTCATATTCAATATATGACCTCGAATGTTTCATTAAAAGGAAATGTTTCTATTAACAGAAAACAACCATCGGATTGAGCAGAATTCGAATTACTGGACTTTTTAAAACGGAAGAATTGGTTCTTTTTGACAATTTTATGTAAAACTGGTGAACGTAGGATTTCTGAAACAATCAAGAACCGTATAGAACCTTTGCGAATGAACATCTCTGCCTTATCATTTTATGGCTTTCGTGATGTAAATCATTCTGTTTAATTCTCATCTTCTGTAACAAAAATTAAGATTATTACAATCCAATAAGAAGCTACTATACTGATTGAAAACCAAAGGAAGCTATGTTTCAATCAACCTCTGATGATAGTTTCAAAAGAATCGGGCTTCTTCATAAAACTGCGCGAATCACTTGCAAAGGAATTTACGGAAGTCACAATTCAATCACGATTCGTGATTTTAAAAAGCTTGTCGTTTCCGAAAAATTGACGTTGCATCTTCATAAAAACCAACGTTTGCATTATGTATTCATAGTTTTTGAAGATACAGTATTTAATGGCGTTAACTTTTTCGTGCTGCGAATACAGTTTATATCTTGCGCCAGTCAAAAAATGAAGAAACAACGAACGTTTTTGATAATGAAGCAAGATATTGATTCAAAATACATTACTTTACCTTGGAAATGGAAAACCTTTGTTTGAGAGATTTCAAATGACAATGAGTAGCTGAAATGGAAATTGCGTCACGTTAATTGAGTTTTTTTACTTTTTGATTGTGTTTGAATGAAGGTCGAAGAAATATCATGATGATGTAACTATTACAGAAGAGATACATTTTGCATTTCCAGTGATTGCTAGATAAGAATACCTGTATCCTAACTTCACCTTCGTCGTTTTTAAAAAGAAAATATTAGTCTGCCAACTGCAATCCAAGGAAAACTCAATCATTCAAGACCAGCTACGGAATATTTGCAGGATGTAAAAGTTCGTCATTTGACAAGCAATGCATGATTGAAATATTGATTTTGATATAGAGAATCCACTTTACTTTCATTCGTTTTTGAGATTCCAAATGACACGTGGTGTTGGAGCCAGTTTCCCAACAGATGCTGCACTTCAAGGATTTTTTTTCCATTTCTACATAATCAAAGCATTGAAATGTTTTGGCCTAGTCGCCGTCCTATTTTGAAAATAATCATTTTTCCAGTAGAAATTCATGAAAATAACGGAATGACGCAAGATGGAATCTGCATTCGCAGCATGAAAAAGTTGAAGCCATTAAACACATTCAAAAACTATGAATAATGCGAGTCTCTTATTGTGATTCGCTTTTTTTGGTTGTAATAATCATGAGGAATTTTACAGAGGATGATACGATCAAGTTGATCTCGGAAACCATAAAATGAGACCGTAGAAACGATCATTCGCTCAGGTTTCACGTTTTTGATCTTGGAACTCGTACATTCGCCAATTAAACGCAGGAATGACTGAAAGAACCAATTCGCCCGTTTTAAATATTGAAGTACTTCGAGTTTTGCTTATCATTGCTCAATCTGCTCGCCGTTCTCGTTTCTGTTCATAAAGTTTTCCAATAATGAACACCAAGGATGTTTGATGGCTGTAAAGTGCGAAGACTCTTTATAGACAATGGATTTTGCCATCTTCATTAACCTCAGGGAGATGAACAAAATGCGGAATCGTGTTCTTGTCCATGTCAGACAGGACGAGGCCATTGTTTTTTGTTTTTCGTGTGTGTGTTCGGATTTCGAAACCAGACTGCGGAAAGTTCCTTGTAAATCAGATTATTCCCGCCTAATTAACCTGTTTGAACGGATTGCACCACCTGTTGAAATATTTTTAGTTGCGGCGTTGCGAACCTCCGACTCCAAAAAAAGTGCATTCTCTCTCTCTCTTCGCCATGAAAATTATGATTGTCGAGAGAATAATTTTGTTTTGCCGTAAAATGGATTCAGATCATCAGAGGCTTTACTTTTTTAGCATTCCATTTTTCGTGTTTTTTTCTGTTAGCGCGGAACGGTGTGATTTTTCACGTGACTTTTTAAAGTTTAATTTTTTGCTTCTGATTGTGCTGAATGACTTCAAGCAAACTCTTATCAAAAGTCATTTTGTTGGTCTGGTGGTTTAGTTCGAAATGACGAAATTCATTACTAAATAAGTACATAACCGGTACGATTTTTAGGAATCAAAGCACTTTAACAATTAGCTGCGTTGTGAGGGGAACTTCTCTTGAAAGGAATGCAAAAATAGAAATTTTATTTTCTGAACAACGGCTTTCACCATCTAGAGAAAAATAAAAAAGTTCTCTCTAAAACGATTTGTTTCTTGACCCTTGAGAAATAAAATTAAAAAACTCTCCACAACGAAATTCAAATAACCAGAAAATTTGTTTCAGAGAGAACCGCATTGCTGAGAGAATCCCCATACCATGAGAAAGAACCGAATGGGACCACATAAAAATTTGATAGACAGAGAAAATCGTTGCACACAAATTAAATGTGGAGAGAGAATTTTACACTGTGCTTCAGACTGTTAACTATTTAAATAAGTTCACTTGAAAAGTATAGGATTTATACCGTAATTTTCTGATATTGTATTTATAATATAAAGCAACACTGTGGACTGAGAAGAGCTGAATATGGTCTTTCATGCTATGACAATGTAGCAAATACAGGTGGACTCTCTCTACAACGAAATTCTCTCTAAAACTTTTTTTTTTCTTGTCCCTTGAAAGCGCTTGCGAAAACAGCCAAGGGTGTCTCAACGAGTCCAGATGCATTTTAAACTGGTTTTCTTTTAAAATCCGCTTCAGAAACGATACTTGACGAAGACAGACATCGGAAGAGAAACGAAAACCAGATTTGTTTCTCTGCACTCTTTTTCAAGTACAGTATTTCATTTCCCCGCTCTGACGCCGGAGAACAATGAGCCATGCCATTGGAAGTGAACGAACCGTGTATCACTTGGTCTTGCTTGATGGTGCTCCTTTTTCTCCTGAGAATTTATTCTTTTTTTTGTTTTAAAACAATTTCGTTCATTGTTTAACTTATTTTTGCGTTTGTCGTTGGAAAAAAAGTATACTGCTTGTCGTGTACTTTTTTTTTCGGGGAGTCAATCGCGCTCTTCGCCGGATTTCTCGCTGATACGAGCATTTTATTGCCGGTTAATGGAGCGCGGACAACAAAAGGCAAGAATCGATTCTGCG
>CAJPEX010002578.1:0-29531 GCA_905338405.1 Notodromas monacha
GACCAAATACTTGGCTGGAAACCTGCTCTTAGACATGAGACCTGCTACTGTCATTGCAAAATTTCAAAATCTTGGGAAAAGTCATACCAACCATTGCCCAGGTGTGGCTGGGCACCCCCAGCTTGTCGAAATAAGAAAACAATTAATGTCACCAAGGGTCATTGCGGGTCCACATGGCCCCACCAATAACAATACCAGGGGTTTTGGGACACAATGAGACGAACCCAGGACACTGAACAAAAACCAAGGGTCCCTGGCTCGAAGGTATGGTTCACTGTCGTGGGACGCAAAACGTGTTAAATACTTCATCTCGTAATCAAACACTCCAACATTGGTAACTGGAATTTTTCTCAAGACCATCTCAGAATTCCCTTAGAAACAACTAACTCGAATTTTCCGGGTGTCTTTCGGCTATTACATTATAGACGCAGAAAATAAAAAGGCCTTCTATAAAAGATGCAACTTGATGTGCTGTGAGAGGAAGCACAAGATTAATTGGGCAAAGAAAACCGAGCCTCCGAGTGTTCAGCGTATTGTCAACTCACTTCACAAGCAATTTCAGGCCTGAAAATATCACCAATTACCATTTTCATGAAATAATCCTCTGCTCTTCTCAACAAAATTGCTACTCAATTTCCTTTTTTCGGTTCCTTAAATTTACATTAAAAGAGGGAGTTCGACTGTGCGAATAACAGTCTTTTTGGAATGGCAAAACACTCGACGAGATGCTGACTGTTCAGCTCCGATTCTCACACAGCATCAGACTTGACTAAAGAATGCCCACCTTCACTCAATTCCTTTTATACGCATCCCTGATGGAATGTCGCAAAACCCCCCTTTTTTTTTGCTAAGCGCGCGGTTCGAAAGAACAAGGGAATCATCGCAGACACAAAAATGACGTTTCATTCACCGAACGCACGTATCGAAGATCGAAGGAAGATAAGTTGCTTCCGGACGGCAAAAGATGGCAAGTGGAAAACCCCCGCCGTGGAAAACGAAAACGCTCAACGAAAAGTGTCGTAATGACAGAGGGAATTATGGAAAAACGCCAAACACATTTCCCGAATTCATCATCACCATCAATTAATTGTGATTAGCTCCTCATCGTCCCACGAAGTTCACGAGACCCACGATGAGACAATGAACCGAAAGTTTCCTTAGAATGTTTAAGGACAAAAAGGCACCAAGATCCATGAAACCCCCCGAGAGGCCCCATCATACAAAAATGGGGGGACGAAGGATACCCCAGCTACTACTGTAGTTTCCATAAGGAGTTGGAAAGTTCATCAGCATTCAACGTATACTGTAAGTTAAAAAATACTCGTTTTCGCGAAATTTTTCATCTTCCCATCGCTGATTTAATCATACGTGATGCTTTTCGCTTCTTTGATCTGTCCGCGAACACATCGCACCAACAAATGTAACGTGACACGAAAGCATAAACTGTATTACATATACAGTACGTAGCCTAAATAGCATAAATGATACAGTATTTTCCTCCAACACAACACAACATGTACAATTTACTGAATATCAGCTGACGGGGTTTCCACAAACGGATGGTGAAAAGTTTTCCACGACATCAGCCGTCTATAGAAAAATGATCGAGTCCCTGAATTCAAAAGGCAGGTTTCCATTATCATGCATCCTTAACTGGACTTGAAAGGTACCCGATTAATTACGTAACAAAACTATTGAGAGCCAATTAACAACATACGAGGAAAAGAAGCGGTGGCGCATTTTAGTTTGTAGAAAGAAAACAAGCTACTTCGCAGTGGTGTTGTGACGATTTTCCAGAAAATGTTTGCACGAACTTACCGCGCGATTTTCCATGGTCAGAAATCGGGAGGAAATCACCGGGTCCGTTCACTCACAGCACATGCAATTGGCGGCTTTTGTTCTCGAAGGAGATTCTTTTTTTTTTTTTTTGCAAAATATATGTGAAAGCGCGCGACTGATTGATCATCAGCGGGAAACAAATTTTCAAGCACTTTGGTATATCGCACACAGAATAAGATAATCTGCATGGTACTTCCCTGTTGTAGGCATTTACTACAGTATATAGTGATGAACACGAAGATGCAGTTCACGGGTTTATTATCGTTCCTTGGGTACTTTCGAAGGCAGAGAGGAGCTGGACCGACCGAGCATCCATGAGGTTGTCGAACGGCCAAGTGACCGATAGCCAAGCTGGGTTCAGGGATGTAATGACCCGGGCCCCAAGAAGCTTTTCTCCTCCGGTCTCTGGGCTGTCCGCGAGTGAGTGCGTCCACGCTGCCGCCCGTACAGTTTTTTCCTCCCACCCCACGCCGCAGCAAACCGAGGCAACCCAACGCTCGTTTTTTCCGGTCGTCTTCCTCTCTCCACCACCACGCAGTCATCCCTCCCTGCGAGTCATCTGGGCATGTCAGCTGTTCTTGGCAATCCCGGGAGAGGGTGTGTGTGTGTATGCGCCGTGTGCTGTTGGTGATACTCTCTCTCTCTTTCTCACCCCCCCCCATCTCCTCCGAAAAGCCCCATGCACAGTCCGTTGAGCTCGCAGGCCCCAACCACTCCAAGGTTCAAACGGAGTCGAACTATCATTCATTCACATCGCACCGTGGGTATATACCGAGGGGGGGCCAAAGGTCGTTGTTCAGAAACTGGTGGCTGGATGATGGAAAGAATTACCCAGACTGCGATTCGCACTCAGAAAAAAAAGCAATTTGCTGTCAACCTTGTAAACTCCGCATTTTAGGCAGAAATGAGACCCATCTCCCAATTTCTGGTTAATGATGAATTCGCAGTTATTACTTTTCTGCGCAGGATTTTTTCAGTTTTCCAGAACAACCGAGTTTCTATATAGAGCTGCCAAATATATTCACAATAAAAAATATAATACTGTACAGTACCTTCATCATCTGACCTTTAAAAATAATCAATCCGTAGAACGTTTCTCATTCAATACAATGAACAAATAATTTTGTGACAACTAATCCATTCAAGAGCATGCTTCTTATTCAAAATAGTTTTTGAAAACCCAACAGATCAGAAAGGCGGATAATGCACTACAGTATTTTCAAATTCTATACAGGTGCGGATTTAGATCTGCCAGAAACGTGAAGGATTTTCAATTTCTTCAATTTTCGGCAGCAGCTTTAAAAAATAGTCAACATTTTTTATCCCAACTTATTCCAGAATGCTCAAATTGTTACAACTGAACATTATATTGAGACTAGTATTTACTCTTTTGCAGAAAACACACAAATTATTCATGTTCAGTTTCATATGGCACGAAATGAAATTTGAACAGAGGCTTGCGCTTTCGAATGTAAAATAAATATAAAAAGCCAGATATTCCTCACCTGATGTAATACCCAGCATGCTTAATCATATCAGCTTGATCATATCATTCTCAAACACTGACAAGAATCAGGATTGTATCGTTTGCATCCCAATAAGATTAAACAGAATTTCGAGGCTGTCTTTCAGACTTCACTTTCGTTTGAATGATGAACAATTATCAGAAAAATGTGAAGCAGTGTACAGATGATGTGATTCAGGGAGGCAATTTCGACCTCAGGAGTCACTCCACCCCGTGACATCAATTGCAGCAAGATGGAGGCCCAGGGACTGCTTGCACGCGGGCGTAATAAGCGTGCATCGCCACCAGTTCCCTTTGTTCGGAGGTTGTCCTGCGTGCACTTCTCTGCCCTCAGGCTCGTTCTAGATATCTCAGGGGGAGTGTACATAATCTGCATGAGGAGAAAAAACTGGTGAGGGACATGCCGCAGCATTTGAACAATGATCAATAGATCATCGGTAACGGAAGATCTGTACTTCAGGGAGTACCGTAACGTAATTGTCCGAGTCACGGCTGGATGAGGGAATGCAGGAACGCTTTTTAAAAGTAGATCGTATAGTTTATAAGATATCGTGGATAAGTGAAAGCATGATCCGAGATTTTAATTACTTGTTGACTCGAATGTTGCTAGTGCAGATGGACCTATCAGGACGGTATCTTCAAGGTACCTTACTGTATATGAACGTGTATTAACTGTACGACGACCTTCAATTGCCAGTGCGCATCAGCCCAAGTACATGTCCGAGAACAACGTACAGTAATTTCAAATATTTCTCTTCGACAAATTTACAAAATCAAATGCCCCCATCCTCATACGTGGCTCATGCACAGTAGCGGAAATTCTCCGTTTCCATATCTTGTATACGGTCCATATATCGCGCGACTGCATACACAAACTCCGGATGTGTAACACCTATGCATGACTCGTCTTCAGACAAGGGAAAAAAGCGTGCACTTGAACCTTTTTTGGATGCCCTGTCCAAATAGGAGCGGAATCACATGCGCATTCCTATTCGATGCATGGCTTCAGGTAAAATCGATGTATTCAGGTAAAATGTTTCGGGTTACCTACTGCTGGTGAATCGCGGGCTCTGCTGATTCGTGATGATTCCGCTGAAATCTGTGTAGAAACCCAATTTATTCTTCTAATGTTCGTCCTTCGGAATTAAAATAAGCACAATTTCAGTAACACACGTCCATGCAAAATCGGTTAGAGGTTTCGCCAGTTCCTTGAAATTGATCAACACGGCCCCTCACCAACCAATTCTACTTTGTATCAATAGACTTCCACATAAAAACCATCAATTCGTGAACAACTCGTCCATAAAAAAATCGAGTGTAAATTAGGCTCTATAACTATCACGAAGCCCTAAACTTGGCAAAGCATCTGAATCCAAATTTTCCAATCCATATGTTGAGTAAAAATGCCAGAACTTGAAACAAGCTTTCTCCGTTTCCAGTGAAATGTCTTTTGATCATAGCTCTGGAATGAACAACTTCTAGATCACCAGTTGTATATTTGAAGGAGACTTGGAGCATGAGATATTTCAGACGGATGAACGACCAACATTTACTGCTTAACAAGGATGGGATGACATTTTCAGAACTGTGCCTCCAACCGACTTGAACTTGGATGGGTAAAAATTGAAACAGTGGTTCAGACGTGCGTCTTCACGTCAAGAACAATGAAAAAATACCAAAAAATTATGAACTAGACATCAAGGATACGTCGAGTATAGAAAATGGGTAAAAAAGACACACACATGACGATTGGTAACAAAACACGACGATCTTTCCAAATATCCCTTTGAAGCACGAGTATATCACTCCATAAACGACTTTTCACGCGATTCGCATGAGTTTCCTTATCCTCCTCGTTGGAAAATCCAGAAAACGACTAATTTTCTTCGAGAGACGGACACACGAGAAAAATTTAAAATAAAATACAGGTCGTTTCGTTTCAAAACTTGACAGAAAAGGATGAGCCGCATGAGCATCCCTGTTCGGCCTGTGGGTTGTCCGCGATCCGAAACGCAGATCGAATCAGCTCCCGGTGATAATCGACCGTTGCACCTTTGACGAACTCCAGTGACGTTTCGTCGATCACCACCTTTGCTCCTCCGCGCGTGATGACTCTGAAATGCAGCAGCGCATGAAAGCATTATCGCTCCGATCGGAAACTCGCATGCATGATGCAACGGGTTCGCCATTCCCAACGCACGACCGGACTTTCTCCAAAAACGACAAGCCACGAATTTCAAACGAGACTCTTCACTCGGCCGACACCAACAAATGACACACACTCTCTCAACCATCCATCTGTGAATCATCACGCCCTTGGAACACCACTTGATGAACGCGTCTTCTGCCCTCCTGCTCGCCATGCATCACAGTAATGCCTATTTATTTTTATTTTTTTCCTTTGAAAATATCAATAGGCTATTTCTGCATTTCCCCCTAAACGTTAACCTGGGCACATAAAGTAGACCATTGAGCTATAGTCGATGACTGCCATATATTTCAGAGACCCCATGCACCAGCGACATCTACGAAATACTTCTTCATATCATTGGGTAAGGTTTCAAAGTTTGTCAACTCTGGCGACAGAGGACCACGATACAGATGCAAAGGTAGTTCGCTTTCCCATCGTAGATGACGCCTGTACAGGATTTGAAGATCCGTACATGCGTTCCCTGCATTACATCACCTGTACTGCTGTACAACTCATGAATCATGATCTATCGGCTATGGCCCTGCACCACACACATGCATATGGTGGGGGAACAGATTGCCCGATGTGAAGTAAATTCACTTCAATGATCGCTATGTAGCAGAAATATGCTTTAGGCATCATCTGAACGAGTTATGGCGAAAATTTTAAAATTTCCGCGGAAACTTATTCCTCCAAGCAATTCATTTAATAAATATTTTTTTTTTTGAAGTTAAGAGGGATATAATTCCTTTGTTTTCCATGGACTCACATGTCGTCGTCGCGAGATTCCTTGTCGATGGAAAAAACGTACTGGAATCCGGAACAGCCGCCGCCTTCCACGTGAACTCTCAGGAAATTGTCTTCTTTCAGGATTTCCTCCAATCGCGAGACAGCCGAGTCGGACAGGACCAGAGCAGGTTTCTTATCGACGCCTTCGTCTTTCTTTGGCACTTCTTTGTCATTTTCGACGGCACAATTGAGAACCGAGACGTGGCGTGAAAATGGGGCAACGAAATTCCTGAAAATCAACACGATAAACGGTTTAATTCAGGTCATAACACGCACGGATTTCTAACAAAGCAAAAAAAAAAGCAATCATTTCACAAGTCACGATGGACAAATTTTTCGTTGTGACAGCTTTCCGATTATGAAAAAGAACAAATTGCTTAATTTTGCTACTCCACGATTTTTTCTGTACAACGAATCTTTTTCGATTTTATACGGGTTCTCCACAACGACTTTTTTTTTCAGGTTACTTGGGTTTCGTTGTTGAGAGTTCACCTGCACAACGAAAAAAACCTTCCTGCCATGTCGAAGACCTCAGTATTAGGGATTTTGAAGAATATTTGAAATAAGGACACTCAATACTGTATTTGCATTTATTTTTCGAGGGCCCACAAATATGTCGGACAGGAGAGCCAAAACGAAAACAATGAGCTCACCTTCGAATGTCCAGATCAAGAATTGACGACCCAGACTTGATTTGAAAGCTACTCCGCAACACAGCCCATGGCACTGCAGACCGATACATGCGTCCTATCACACTCGCCATTTTCGCTCCTCCAGAAACGCGAGAAATAATTTATTACTCGCTCGAGTAAAATCACACCATTTCCTTTCTCTTCAAGCGAGACCTGCGTACCCAGTCAATCGGCTTCAAAACTTGCTTCGCTGAATAAACATTGACACGAGGGCAAAAATCTCAAAAATCATTATCGAACACTATTCTTTTATTCGGCGAATTGCACACATCCGTTCATCCTATGAACTGGCTCGACGGGTTCACGGGGAATTTAGATTAAATCTAAACGTCGCTGAGACTCGACGATTGACGTTCTGCTTGTCTCTTTTGAAAGGGGGCTGGCAAGAGCTTTCACGTGATACTGTAGAACATTCCAGGGTTCTTCTTCTTGTATTCCGGAACTTCCTTGACCGGTGCTGGTGGCTGGGGCTCATCGGGAAGAGCATCCAAACCCTGAAATATATTCTCAAGTATTTAGAAGCCCGACACTCGAACATTTCATAAAATGCAAATCAGGAGTAGACTTTTCCCAAATTGTCATGAAAAATACATCAATCTGGTCATTCAAAAAAGTACGGCAATTGATTCAAATTAGTGACCAACTTCGATACAACAGACTAATCCGAAATGAACTATTTCAGGTTAATGGGAATAATCTCAGTTCGGTTCAATTCAACGCAATGGAACGAACTTCGGCAGAGATCTCTAAATATCATGTAGTGAAAAATATTACTACCAAATATGGGGTTTTAAAATACTGCATTGAGCTTACAATACAGTGTTTAAATACACAGTTAAACATAAGTAATTACTGTATTCAATTACAATCAAATACTGTGAGTAATTACTGTATTTAATTACAGTTACATTATGTAAAAGCTTCTACATAGGAAATAACAATATTGTTTCCATGCAGATCTTCCTCAATATTGCAATATTTTGAAAAAAAAAATTCCGGAAAGGAAAATATGCAGCCTATACGCAGGTAAATTCTCCGAAGTGTCATGAATCAGAATTTGAAGAGCGAAAGAAATTAAAACACGAACTTCATGTTTGTAGTAGTTGCCTGTGAGCCTCAAGTCACGCAGAAGATACATGCGTTGATAATCTTCAGTTCTGTCACGACGAAATTTCTGCAAACAAACAAAGGCGAAAGAGGTTTCAAGGATATTTAAATGGACCAGGATAAAAAAAAAAAAACTCACATGATCGAAGGCCAGTTTGTTGACAACGAAGGCCAGCTGGCCAGGAACGGCCAAAGCCCCGATAATGATAAAGAAACTTGGCAAACACTCCCACCACATTTTGAGACCCCCACGTTAAATCTGAAATCCACGAATCGAATAAACCACCATTATTTAATCAACGGCAATGCAGTGACGTAAAGAAAAGCAACTCTCGTAACAGTTCAACGCAAAGTTTTCCCCTCCTTACGGAATTTGTCATCTCACTCTTGAAATTGAACGGAACAGTTCTCAGCTTCTCTAAACCTAACTCAAGACACAACTGAATCTCACAGAAACGAGAAAATTCAGGCGACCCCATTTATTGGAACGGGCGAGGTTCAACACACTACAGGTACTGCATTTTTTTTTTTTCCGAAGAGGCAATTCGAAAATTCGCGTGAAATTTCGTGAACATTTTAAGAGCAAACCAAAACAATGAAACAAAAACACAGACGGTCTGTATCACTCGTGGTTTCGACGGAAGGTCATAGATTTTTGCACGGGTTTGGAACCTCTGGCGCCATCTTCCGGACTGTGTTCGCGTGGCGGCCGCTCGTGCTGTTCGCCATCAGGCTCGGCCGCTGCATCCGACTGACCACTTCGTCGCGGCGGCGGTCGATAAATCTCCATCGCCGGCCGATCCCTGTTCCGTCGCTTCTCGCGCTCTCTCCTCGCCTTGGAATCCTCATCCTTCTCACTTTTTCCCCCGGGTTCATCGGGGTCTCGGGACCGCCGTTGTTTGCCCGTTGCCGCCGAGGAAGGTTGGTCGCCGCCGTCGTCAAACCGGTAGGACTTGGTCGAGGATCGCTTCCCCGTCTTTGATGAAAACACCGCGGATTTCACGACCATTCTCTCCTCTCGCTCGTCGTCTCTCTTCACCGACGTTAAGCTACTGCTACTGCTGCTGTTGGCGGTCCTCTTGCTCGACGGCTGCTGACTATTTCCGCCATCGTATGACCCGTCTTCTTCGCCATCGACGGCAACCGAAGGCTTTCTGAGTAGCTACAAAAAAAGAAAAGACGCTCTTTCACAGCCGGGCTTCGCGCAATTCGAATTGAACAGAAGTATTCTACCAGTGTACCGGGTGTTTTTGGGAGAACCTTGCAGCTAAGCACACAAGATAAGATCCTTCTAAACATCACATCGACGAACTGCTGTACTGTGGAAGGTGAATATAACAGGCATTTGAATAGCTTTCACAAATTTTTTATTCGAGTTCAATCTGCGTTTAATTTATCCATGTCTTCACATTTGCACGATTGAAAATACCAGCATACAAAGGAAATTGACTTCTGCTTGGAGTCTTGACACGAATAGGTGAAATACAGCAGACAGATACAGTAATTACAAAAATACAGACTCGTATTCAGAAAGTTGTAAATTCTTCAATAATGTCTAGAAATGAAAGAGATACTGTGCACTCCGTTTTGGTAGAGGGCATTTCATTCCGAACAGATGAAGAACCTCACGACACGGGATTTTGAATTTCAATGAAGATCGGGCAGACGGACCTTAATCGAAGGAATAGACTCGTCAGATCGCTTCTCCTCCAACTTGTTCTTCCTCAACGCTGGCTTATTCGCATTGTTTCTCGGCGGCGGACGTCGAGGCTCGTCAGCGTCCCTGCTATTGTGTCGAACCCTCGACGACACTGACTTCCCGTGACCAGTGTCTGTCTTCTCGCGATCTCTGTGCGAATGGGGGTGATGATCCTTCGTCTTCCGCCTTCGCTCCTCTTCGCGCAGCCGCTTCTTCTCCTGCTCCTTCCGTTTCCGCTCTTCCCGTTTCTCGTCACGCCATCTTCCCTTTTCCGCTTGCAGTTCCATCACGCGTTCGATGAGCGGCGTGATCACAATCGGAACACCGTTACTCGCTGAAAAAAAAAACCCTTTCAGACAGCGTCTTCAACTATGCGTAGGTGTGAACATTGGATTTTAAAAATGAGTCAAGACACGTAATAAAAATTCGTGATTTAATCATTCCACGAAAATTAATTGCACAAATTTCCAAGATAATGAAAATTTATGCAATCTTCGCAGAAAAAATACATCAAGAACATTTCGGTTTATTTTTCACATCGATGGCAGCCAAGTGTCGCCTGAAGCACAAGACTGGCCAAGATGGCCTTCTCCAGACATGTCAACGTAGTGAATACTTAACGTAGACTTGATGAGACATAACTAAATTAAGCGACACCGATGTCATTTACAAAAAGTAAAGCTGTACTATTTCAGTACATACACTTGATTCTCATACCAAAACAAACGGTAGTGAGGTAATCTCACTGTCATTTTCTCAATGATCACGATATTATGGCAGAAGATCCGTCACGATGAATTGCATACATCTCTGCGACGGGGAATCATAATACCGTACTGTCGTCCTCAACAAATACTAATCGGGGTCAAAGGTGATATGGTGAATAAATTGGAAAGCAAAGTCCACGGACTAGCTTTTCCTGTAAATTGCGAAGTCATCAGCGTGAGATAAACGATGCGACACAGACCTTTGAGCTCCTTATCACGGGCCTCGATTTCGGCCAGCAAATCCTCCGGCGTAGGAAGCGGAATAGTTTCGGGCTCGGCGTTGAGCTTCTCCAAGAATGCTTGGAACATCGGATCGGATTCGTACGTGCCCACCACTTCAGACTTCGCTTTGCCCTACATTTTTCCAAACTTGTATCACCACAAGGTCGTTATACTCTTCCCAATAACTCTTACTCGTTTCGCGATAACGAATTCAATCCAGTCCACAGGCATAATTCTCTAACTTTTAAAAGCCATTTGACTGTCCCCCCGCCCTCTAAAAAAACTAACCTTATCGTATAAAACACCTTGAACACAACCACTGATAGTAAAAAAAAAAAAAAACTTGGGCGATCAATATTTAGTCAAGCTTTCTTCAAAATTCTTCAGCTTCATTCAATTTTGATTTTTAGCGAAGAATTTTATCAGCAAACCGGTACTAAAACGCACCTTAATTTGCTTCACAAGGCGCAATAAATGCTGTTTTACACGCTCGACCAAATTCGCAATAATTTCGATATGAAAGCATATTAACTTTGACAAACCTTAGGGATCTTTTGTATTAACCCTGTTCGACAATGATTTATTCAAAAAATATAATTACGTAGAAAAATTAATCGACAGTTGCTTTCACATCATTTCACTCTGAATCGCCAGGTCTGTTGCAATCAGTTCTGCAGAACGCCGTCCATTCCTAAGAAGCGATACTTCGTTTTATTTAATTACAGTATTCTTGCGTGGTGAAATTGTTACAGAAAAGTGGGTCATAAATTGGAATAAATTCTGAATCCCGCACGATAATTATCAACTCACGGGCTTCTCAGTCTCGCCGCCAACAGTCGCGCCGCCCGCGACGGGTCTCGGTTGTTTCCTCGGGATCCGCTGACTAGGCGCGTATTCCACAACGGCAGGGTATTCGGTCCCACTCGCGTCAACGAACACATAGTTGTCAAACTTTTGACCAAACTCGGCCAGGTCATTGATGTCAACGAAGTTTATGTAGGCCCTTGCGTAGCCAAAAGGACCTTGCTTCGAAGAACCTTCGACGAAATAAAAGTAATCGTGCGGCCCCAAAGGTCCAACGGCGTCCAGGAACTCGGCTTCCGACATGCTGTGCGGCAGTCGGCGGATCACCACCTACATCAGAGAAACGATATGCATAGATTTTGACTATGTACGGCACTACGTTAGAGCAAATTTAAAAAAAAACATGCTATACCCTTCGTGAGGTGATTCTTCTTCGGTAAAACCTTGGGAACAATCGCATCCCAGATCAGCGATAGCCATTTATTCGCTGAGTCTTGAACATTACTGTATTTCGAGAAGACAAACCTCAAGAAAGGAGTTGATACAATAATTTGAATAAAATTTATTTTTTCAAGTAACAGAAGTGCGTCTCAGATTTACACGTATTCAACAAATTATACTACATTTCGGCGAGAAATAAAACAGAAGTCGATCATGGCCAAACGCGAATAGGTGGTGTTTGAACTTATGAACAATAAGTGTTCTCCAAAGCCCAATGGGAAGAAAACTGTCGCCCACATGGAAAACAAAACACGCGTTTTCATTTGACAGGAACCCTCGCATTTTTGAATCAATGACATAATTTACCTTGGTTTTGACAGCAGTTTGAGTCCTTCTGGCAGCAACTCCATGCCTAGAGCTGCGAGAGACCTCATCGGATGCCTTCAGCCCGTTTTCCACAACCATTGCCAATGGCTAGCACTTCTCCTGCAGAGAATTTATAAAAAATAAACTGCAGCTGAGAACATTCAGTAGAATACACACTAACAAATCAAAGAGAAGGATGGGAAAACCACATGGAACTTCCAAAATATTTGATTTAGATTTGGAAGATATACATATAGTTGACCCCCTCTTGAGAGAAACTCATCGAATGCGGAACAAAATGGGTCGACCAACGGTAAGTCCTGTATTACTTCTCCTTCCGAACTTCGAATCCGTAAAAACTATCCCATTGCATTGGACGAGGTTGCATCTTGATCCTACACAAAAGAAAGCGGACAAACTTCCGCTTTGTCACCCGTCAACCATAAGTTTTCGCGAAAAAAAACCAAAAAACCCACACCTAGCCGGCAAGCTTTTTTTCCTTTTCTTCTGCTTTTTTTTTTAACAAGACGGGACTTCCGGAAGCACCGAAATCCTCGGTTAATCGGAGAAGAAAACAGCCTATGCATGACACCTTTCCTCTCTCGTTGTCACTAAAATATGAGACAACACCGAGTCTGACCCCACGAGACCCGCTACAGCTCGCATTACTCCTTCAAATGACTGCCGAAACAAAATATCGTTCCTCAAATATTTTCACCGTGGCAAAAATAAACTAGCGTTAAACGCTTCTCGCAATCGACAATTGAACTCTTACGTGACTCACAAAATTCCTCCAGGAAAAACATTATAAGGTAATTTTTCACTTACGAAGCGCAATCTCCGAAAAAGAAAATTACAAAAACCTCAAAGCAAACAATGTTTCTTTCCTGGAAAATGAAAAAAGACATGCCTTCGCGTTTCAGAAAACGCTAGAAGATGTCAAATGCTACCAGCTGAATCTACAATATTCAGATTCCCGGTTTCTGCTTCCCCTTCGTCAAAAAAAAAAAAAAAAAAAAAAAAGAGATACCAAAAAATGCAGTTTCCCAGCCCCATCAGCCAGATGATATAAAAATCCGCGGACGGAAAGCCAAGGAGAAAAAAAAATCCCTAAAAATGTGTCACAACTTCAGCCGCTTCACCCCTCAGGACATGACAAAAAAGAACACCTCAGCCCACTTTCAATTGCATTGTTTCTGCTCACAGTCGTGACGAAGACGAACATACTTTATCTCTGTGGTTAACAATTGTTTCTACGAGCAGCGAAAAAAGCGTATGTACAAAAAAGAAAGGCTTGATCGTTGTCTACAAAAAGAGGAAGAAGAACGAGACGTTCCAGATTTTCATTTTTTCCTTCTTCGCGTTTTGAGAGCTTCGTCAATGACTTCCTCCTGGTCCATTCACCTGGGCCCCGTTGGCCTCATCCTTCTTCGTTTTCCGCTTGATTTCCGAGCCACACAAGTCTCTGATGTCCAGTAGGGCCTTCCTGATGTTTTCAGCGAAGCGAGTAGAATCCTACAAGCACAATGCAATACACAATTGCTAAATAGCATCACGATATGCCAAAAATTAAGAAATAATTTTTTTTTCATCACGTTCAAAAGATGCCATCACCTCGATGATGGCCTTCATAAAAGAAGAAAAAAATCTTTCTCCTCTTCAGGTGGGATCAATTTGGGACAGTAAGCTCGAGTTCCATAAAATTCTGGCACACCCCGTATGCGTGCACATAAGGTATTATTTCAATTTTTTTCATTTAATTTTAAATAATCTAAAATCCCATCGAATTGAAGAATCTTCTCAAACGAGATACTTCAATAGAAAAAAAAGAGTGTTCCCCTATTCCTCTTGGATATTGCGATTCCACACGCCTAAAGTTTATTTACGAGCCATTCTTCAGCAAACCGTCGACATTTTAATTTATGCTTGGACGGTAATTGAATCATTAAATAAAGATAGAAATTTTCCTCTCAGGTCAGAGAATTGGTGCATCAACCTAGCCATAGAAAAACATTCGACATAAATTTTTACCAGAGCAGCACCTCAAATACAGTAAAACGAAAGTGACAACAGATTATTCCCGAAAAAGTAAAAATTCCCCTCAAAGACAAGAAAAAAGAACCGCAGCGACTTACAGTAAGATTGCACGAGCGCTTAGACGAAATATGGAAAAAGATGACATCCTCGCCGGCAACGATGTAAGATACACCGTAGCCGTCGTCCGTAACTGGCCCGAATCCGCCGCCCGCTGAAATCCAGTGCGGGTTTTTGCGCAGGTCCAGCTTCGACGTTTGTCCGTGGGGCGTCTGCGACGTCGACAGGCGCCACGGTTGGCTCAGTACACGTTTCAGGAAGGGAGAATCCGCATCCAGGTACCTGGACACCACATACAGGCAAAACAGGTGTCGGTCCACGCCTTCTCCAACCATCGCTGCCTGATAGCTCAGCTGGTGTCGATCACAAGCGTCCTTGAGCAACTTGTAACGCTCGCTTGGCTGTAAAATCGAAAAGCATGAAGATTTAGGGCAATCTTATAGTTAAAATTTGCAAGGAAAAGTCGATTTGCATATTGTACGACACATCGGATAGGTACTATGCATAATCATGAGTTAATGAATATTGAAAAGTCAGAATCATTCTCGGGTGATACGCCAAATGCAAAAAACAGGAGGTTAATTCATCAATGTACATTCATTTATTGCACTTTTCAAAGTTGAACATAATGTACAGTGAAGGCTTTCGAAAATTTTCAAGGTGATTGTGGGGGGGGGGGGGGAGGGATCAGAGCGAAAAGAAACCGTATTTCCCGAATAAAATGCACCATAACTTCTCTTCACGAATGTCCGTCTACTCATGGGAAGAGACAAGGAAATCCTGGTGTAATTTTAAAAAAAATGCATGATAGAAAGCAGAATTTGGTCAAAAAGCCTGGAATGTTACGAACTGAAATTGAAAAAAAACCATAGCCTCGATCTTCTATACGTTGAGCACGATGTAAATACGGATGAATGATACTGTATTACGTACATTTCGACCCCGATAGTGGTAAATAATCAGTTCTAAATGCAAGTACAGTATATACTAAATTCATGCTCAAACTCACCGTGGATTCAGGGTTCTCCATCGCCAACACGAAAGCACAAGACTCGATTGAGCAACTGCGGACAGTTTCAGTCCTGCCTTCGCGATACATCCTAGTCATGGATGCTTCGTAAGTCAATGAGAATTTCCCGTTGGAGTCCTAAGAAGAGAAATTAATTTCTCGACTAAAACTATGACAGTGAATAACTAAACTCAAGAGATTAGTTCTTCACTAACTCGGTAACTGGCTAATTGCAAAGCCATTTGTACAAATGCGTCGGGCGACAAGCGGCATTTCTTGATAGCTCCCTTTCCAAATTCATCGTGGACATACAAGCGAAGGTCCAGGTCATCAGCTAGTCCTCTAGCAACCTGTAGAAGTTCGTGAACGTCTGACGAACTCAAGCATACACATAACTTATGACATAGTTTTTTTTTAAAACTGATTCAATAAAAGATTGTTATATCAACGAAATTTTCCTCATCATCAAACGGAACAATCAAAATTTGTTGCTTCACAGCCAGGAGCAATGGGATATTACTTTCACCGAGTAGTACATAATGGTCTTCAACAAGCAATAGGGTTCAAATTTCTGGTGTAAAAATAACTGACCTTGTAACTGAATTCAATATTGTCAATACATTCGGGAGGAAGTTGCCATTTCAGCTTCACTGGTTCTGGCGGATGGAAGGCGGGCTCACCATCGCAATGTCCGTCTTCCTTGTACCTGAAAGGAAATTTAGTAAAAATCACCAGAACAAAAATTACCGGAAGACTGGACGCTTACTTCAAATCAACCACTTCCGTTGCCAGCATGTATTCCCACAAATGACCCATAACTGGAGCGTCAGCCCTGTCATGAGGTAAAAATTATTTCCGTTCGGATTTGGAATGAGGATTTCTTACCAAGAATGTTCCGCGTTGAAGCCGATCTGTGAAAACATTAAAAAAACATTTTCAAGAAATGTGCAATTGTCAGAATCTAGAAATCAACTCACTCTTGCGTTCTTCGCGACAACTAGATTGAATGTTTTGTCGAACCATTTGTCGCAACCACTCCCAGTCAGCAATTGATGCGCGTACTTGTCCAGTTTCGTGTGGTCTTTCTGAAAAATTACAATCGAATTAACCACAACTCGTCATTTTCATCACAGGAGCAAATTACAGGGTCGTAGTAAAACTCTTTGTCATCCAATGTCACCACGAATGCAGCCGACTCAACAGCGTTGAGGGAAATCCGATTTACTCCTTTACTAAAGAACTTCTCTCTGGTATTCGACCAATGTTCTCTGTCACCTGCTGTCAGTGCAGGAAGCTTTGCTTCACCATCAGCTGGATCAACAGGATTATCCAGGATCTTTTGCAGTTGCCTAAAAAAAGACCAGAGATTAAACACAAATTTTTCGAAATTTTGTCCATGATTTGAAATTTTAAATCACCAGTTAACTTATAAATTCGAAGTCTCTGATTCTGAAACATACTAAATATGATCGGAAGATTTCCTCAAATCAGAAGTCAGAGTGTTTCAAACGTTGCGGTACAAAATCAGGATCGCTTAGAATCAATGGTTCAACACATTTGAGCGGACTTGGCCTTCATCGAGAAAACCTAGATTTAGGACCTGATATGAACAACTTACATTTCAATTTCACACGGCTTTAGAAGCCGACCACGATGGTAAACGAGAACTTTGAAAATGCGGCCTTTGTGCAGTACGGCGATATGATCAGCATCAGCACGATGGACGATTGTGTCAGATTCAACACCAGGGACTCTCGTCGTGTTGAATAAGCGCTCGTACTGTGATGAACACAGCGGAACCATTGAGTAAATCATGATCTGAAAGGGTTACAGATTGTTGCTGAGCAATTAACGATTAATCAGCCAAAGAAAGAAACACACTGGTTCAAGTTCTTGTCGATCCAGAAGACGACGAAACAAAAGAGCTCCGTAAATCATACTGGCGGCTCGGGCGGCTTGAACATTCGTCAAAGGTTCCATCAACATGTCGATGCAGTAGAAATTCGAGTTCACCATCAACGGCGATCGTCCTCTGAGATACACGTACTCTTCCCACCAATCCGAAACATAATTAGTAGACCACCTGGAGAGAAAGTCTAAGAAACATTCCAACCACAGAAAAGTTAAATGCGGTACGAACCATGACTTGAGCCAAACGTATCTCTGTAGTTTCTTCCCTAAACCCAATCTGAATTCTTCGGCCAACCTGGTGGTTTCCGCAAATTCTTCCGCTGTTTCCAACGGTTTCAAAGATCTTAAAAACTGATCACACAAAAAGTCACTTTTATTTCGAAAAACGGCACGGAGAGAATGAAAAAAAGGTCCCTTACTCTCTCAAGCGTCCCTTCCAATGAAGGTAGAGGCAATCTTGGTAAACTCTGTTGGTAAGAGTACAGCATTGGTTTGGTAACGTTCGCTAATGGCCTCAAGCACATCATCCACAACTTGGTGGTTAGTGAAGTTTCGTTCCACGAACTTCGAAAATCCATCCTGGAACAGAAGTGAGAGATTTGATTATGAGGAATTACGAGGCATACCCTTGTTGGGTATAAAAGGTCGGCATACCCTTGTACATCAGCAAAAGTTTCAGCCCGTAACGGAAGAATAAAATCACACAAATCCACCACAGTGTGGCAACGATTGAGCAGCTCACGAGCCATGCCAATGGTAATCCGAACAAGTGCACATTTCTGCAGAAATAGTACAAACATTTAAAACACACATCGAGATGTGATTACTACCGACACACGTCCAACGACTCGTCAAATTCTGCAAATCTGCTCCAAATTACTTACAATGGTGATAAGCTCATGAGAAAATGAATGAATCCGAAGAAGTCCACACCAACGGCACTCAAACCACGGGTTACAGCAAACGTTAAAACCCAACTCGACAGCGGAGCAGGATAAACTCCAGCTCGAACGGAATTCTATCGAGATCAGTCAACGATGAGATTCAAAAGCTCTTATTAATCTTTAACATGTGAACTCACCTTGAAACGGGCGAGCCGTTTCTTGTAGGAGCGAAGTCCAGAATGCCAAACGAGTTTCAGGACTTCGCGATCGAAGTTGACATCGACGCCATCGTGCGTGATTTGAAACGCGAACGCAACTGCTTCATGGGCTTCTGCCATAGTTCAAGCTGGACGCCGATCGCCCTTCGTGGCGCTTGTACATGAGAGGTGACCCACCGAAAAATCCATGCGCGCCACCATGACTTTGGACACTTTCGCCATCTATGAACTGAACATTGAACAATGAATCTCTCCAGCAACACTGGCCAGACTCCCATGTACAGTTCTGTACTCCTATGAAATTTGATATTAGTAGAAACCTAATATATCCCTTCTTGTAGGAACTTCAGGTCTCTCTTCTTGTATAAACTTAAAAGATCCCTTCTTGTAGAAACTTCAAAGATCCCTTCTTGTAGAAACTTCATATATCCCTTCTTGTAGAAACTTCAAAGATCCCTTCTTGCAGAAACTTCAAATATCCCTTCTTGTAGAAACTTCAAAGATCCCTTCTTGCAGAAACTTCAAATATCCCTTCTTGCAGAAACTTTACATATCCCTTCTTGCAGAAACTTTACATATCCCTTCTTGTAGAAACTTTACATATCTCTTCTTGTAGAAACTTAATATCCCTTCTTGTAGAAACTTCTAGTCTCTCTTATAGTGGAAACTTCACATATCTCATCTAGTAGTCTCTCTTGGTAGAAACTTCTGGCCAGCTATGCATAGAACATTCCTCTGCATTATGACACAAGTTCACAATCACAACAAATTCCTTGGCATTCTGCTGAAACTGACTTTGGAGGCAGTTAGGTAAAGTTAGGTTAGGTTAGAGTAGAAACTTCTAGTCTCTCTTATAGTGGAAACTTCACATATCTCATCTAGTAGTCTCTCTTGGTAGAAACTTCTGGCCAGCTATGCATAGAACATTCCTCTGCATTATGACACAAGTTCACAATCAGGACAAATTCCTTGGCATTCTGCTGAAACTGACTTTGGAGGCGGTTATAAAGTTAGGTTAGGTTAGTTTATGTTGGTTAAAAACATCTTTTAACTATCATAAACTAACCTAACCTAACTTTACCTAACTGCCTCCAAAGTTGGTTTCTGCAGAATGCCAAGGAATGGATGAAAAGTTGCTCATAATTTGTTGCGATTATGAACTTGCATCATGATTATGAACGCGCGTCGTATACTGTATCTGGGAGTCTGGCCAGGGTTGCTGGAGAAGAGGGTTTAAACTGTAGGGGATTCATTTTGCTGG
This sequence comes from Notodromas monacha, assembly GCA_905338405.1. Lineage (NCBI taxonomy): Eukaryota > Metazoa > Arthropoda > Ostracoda > Podocopida > Cyprididae > Notodromas > Notodromas monacha. The sequence continues at coordinate 19,820 of CAJPEX010002578.1, forward strand.
TAGATGTCACGTTTGTATGACGCGCGTGGATTTTTCGGTGGGTCACCTCTCCTGTACAAGTGCATCACGTTGATTCCATTGAAGTCCCGAAGCTCCCGTTCACCCATTCGAATTGATTTCTCGTTTTAGCTGGTAAGTGAGACGCGCGAGTTCACGCTTGCCGATTCAAAATGGTGAGTGTTTGATCATCAGGAGCTCCTATGAAATTGTTACTGAATAATTATCTTACCCAGAGTGTAGTCATTAATCGACCATTGGTGACCGCGTTCAACAAGAAGAATGAGAAGGTATCCAGCTTGAAGCCGTTTTTCTGGCACCAATTCAACCAGATATTGTGCCTGTCTGGCATCCGCCATGAGATTGCGATGAACAACCAGCAACCCTATTCAGTCAGCGAAGATGCCGGTGTGAATCCAACTTTGAAGTACATACTGTTTTCATTGAATCAATCAAGTTCATTAAATCATTTTTATGACATACATTTTACGATGAAATTGTGCTCTTTGGCGATCTCTTCAAATTTTGGTTCCTCTACTTCGCAGGCCATCAAACGTCTGCCGAGTCCTGTGGAACTGATCGTGAAGTTGTGCGTAGTCCTTGTGTTCGAGGTGGCGGTACCCTCCATTCCGGCCAAGGTGCTTTCATGTACTGTAACATGTGTTGAGAAGGTCGTATGTTCGCACAAACGAAGACCTTGCGTCGTTGGCACGGAAAGGTGAACGTCAGCCAGAAGCGTTATGTTCCGTGCTCCGCCTTAGCCGCTTCTGATGTTCCCAGCCTAGTTTTTGCCGGGGGTCATGCGAGCCGACATCTGTCGGAAATCCTCTTTTGTCGTCACCCATTATATCTAAGGGTGTGTTATGTCCAAGCAAGCTTTTTCATATTGAATATACTGAAGATCTGGCGTAATGTTGAGAAGGTACCTTGGAATTTTGATTCCCGAAGTGTACTGCTTGTGACTGTTATTTGGTTCTGTTCTTAGACTCGGTGCGCTTCCAAATTGGCCGCGGTAATCAAGATGCGCAATCGTTGGATTCCGAAGTGAGATCCATCTAGGACTATGACCAGGTAAAGTCCTTCTCTGGAACTCATGAGTTTAAAACTTCAAAATGTGATACCGTGGAGATGGGGCAGCCGTTCGATGTTCATTTAACAACTTGGGTTGAATTCGTGAATTGGTATCCTTCATGCGCATTACTTCAATTTATAGGAGCATTTCCCTTTGAACTTCTTTTTGCAAATGTAGATTTTATCGTAATTTTTGAAGCACTTGAAAATTTTTTTGTCTTGAGGTGGCTCAAGCATTTTTTACCTAGCTTCCAAGGATTTCTCCTGTACTTCCTGCCTCACGAAGTTGAATAACTGCAGAGATACTTAGTTGTGAGGAAAAACAAGATAATGCAATACGAGAATTTTTCTAGGACCCTGTGAGTTACTGGAGTAATGAAATTACGATTCATTTTAAGGAAAATCTATAATCGGCTTGTGTTGCTTGTGATAGATCGCTGAGATGCTGCAGTCCCCCATTACTTAAGCAATGGACGCATCATGCACTGGTTCACGGGTTTCTTGGGATCCGTAATAACAGCTGAGTGAGCTTGCATGGAGGAGACAGGATCCCGAAGGATCTCCAAGAAGTTGTCATGTTTCCGCTGCACGATGAAATTTATGCAGAACTAATTTTTGGTGTGGGGAGAACTGCTGTATACTGTATTTGCTCAAGTACCATGTATCCTTGTGTAACATGCGAACCATTCTTATTTAAGTCTAAAATTTGCATAAAATTGTATCCCCAAGTAAGACGCACACCCAAATTTTGACGACCCTACATTAATCTAATTTTCAATTACTTGAATTAAAATGATTCTTTCTGATAAAAAAAAAATTAGCCTGAAATTTCCTATTGTAAGAACAAGTAATCCGCACCAAAACTTTTAATTTTTTTAGCATATCCCTGCCTGCACCTTCCGTTTCCCTTATCATTTTTTAGGAAAATGGTGCCTTTGGTACTTGAGTAAATACAGCACTGTGTGCACATCACCCTCTTACCACATGATATATATTTTTTATTGCGTATGGCCTTCATATTTTTACGCATACCACATGCGAAACTACCTCTTTTCCTCCAAAGCAAATGTAAAGTATGGTAGTTCTTGCTTAAAATTCAATTCTGCTTTTTTGAATTTATGGACCTATTGCTCTCTAATGCAGCAAAAGTATCTCCTGTAATAGACAGTTTCAAGCTAGAATTGTGTCATTCTAAAACGTTTAAAAAGTAGAATTGAATAATAAATTCCCTAAATAGTATGAACCTAATACAAGTTTCTGCGGAACGAACTGCTACGTTAGGCTTAATTGTAAAAGACTCCTTTGTCGTAGACCCAACACTAAACTCTCCTCACAGATTTGGCATAGACACATTTCTCTGTTGCCGTGAGCTGGTTTATCCACGAGAAGCTCAGCGAATTGGCTGAGATGTTCGCGTGTGGTGTGGCCTATTGTGAACATATACCGTGTGTTCATGAGTGATTAACTCATGCTTATGTTCCTTAAAAGTTCCATTCAGGACAGCTCCGAGTTGTTCGCATTCATTTTCTGTTGAATTCTGCAGTAGTTGTCTTAGTCCTTATGTCAAGATTTATTCATTTCAGATTAACAGTTTATCTCTACCTTATTTGTTATGCTACAGTGTTTCATGTATTGAAGCATAGGTAAGCCAACATTTACAATGGGTGCCAGAATGTCCACTGCAATGTGTGAGAGTGATTTGAAACTTGCCAGCAAACGCGTCATGAAGCCAAAAGACTTGCCCATCTATTCACAGGAGGCTTCAGATGAGTGAGTTTCTCTTCATAGTCTTCACCGTGTGAGCTTGAATATCAATATAATGTTATTTCCTGCACGTTTTATGAAGTTCAATTTGTGTCTTTTTTTATGAACTTGCTTTTGTTGAGATTTTTAATGAATGTTAGAACGTTTCTCTGAGAATTCTTCTTGTGGTCCGCAGTTTCGTTTATGTGGTTCCTCCCCCGACGAAATTTGAATCTGCGATCAAGGACGCTCGATTAGCAGTTGGTCCCTACACCGGAACCGTGGCAGACCTTGCCGGGGAAGCCGTCAGTCAAGGAACATGTGAGTTTCCACTGCATAGCAAGCATGTGATGTTCTAATTCTCTGGTATTCCTGTTACAGATGCGATATCCAGTCTACAGCGCCCAGAAAACGAGCTTATCCGATATGCTACCATTGGTCTCGGAGCTATGTGTGGGAGTTTGTTAGCATATCGGAAAAGCTTCATCAAGAAGCTTACGCTGCCCATCTTTGGCGCTTTGGGTAATGTGAGATCCTGCTTTGATGTTTTTTTGTTGTTGTTGTTTCCTGAAATGCTTTGGTTGAAGTTTCTGCTGTGCTTTTGGTTCAACATTTTAAACTTTTGTTAGATATAACTCATTCATTTTCCAATTGGGTGGATGGGTCTCTGTAATCAGGAAGCAGAAAGCCACTTGTATTTGGAGACTGAGAGGTAATATTTGTACTTCCTATGCCTGGAGTTAATGAAAAATTTGTGCTGTAGGAAAAATTATGAATGTGTACACTACTGTATGTCCATAATTGGTGTTAGTTCACGAGATAAAAATGCAGAATCAAGTAGTAGCTTGCACCCAAGGTAGTGAAGATTGGTGAACGGAAATGTTGAAATTATTTCTACATTCGAATTGTGCCCTCCGTATAATTTCAATTTCATTTTACGAGACTAAACTTTTGGTGTTTCAGGTATGACTGCCTTGAGTTACCCGGATAAGTTTTCCGCCGTAAAGGATATTGCGAAGGAAGAACTTGCTGAAGCAAGTGCCGTAGGGTTAATATTTGCAAAGAGTGGTAAGTACCTGTAATGCTTCGAATCATGACTTTTTTCGTTCAAGTTCCTCTTTTCTTCGCCAGTTTACGTTGACTTGGTGGATAGGATGTTCAACTCCCCTTCGCTACTTGGCAGTGCTGACTCGAAGAATGACGACGGTGTGAAAGAGATTAATCGAATTGGTGAACAAGTGAGTGATGTGCATTATTGGGGATTCCGGTTTATAGATAGAGGTGAATCATCCCTGACGATTTGCAAATACTGTACTATGTTTCATAACATGAGGCCAAATGTCTTAATCTTTCAGAAGAAAGGACCAGGTAGCCCGTCCTCGCTGATCGCTTTCCTCCCTCCTTCGCCCAAAATTGCTGCAAATTCTATTCCGAAGGATTATGGGCAGAGTAATCAACAAGATCAGGACCTGTACACGACGAGGTCCTGATGTGTATTGAATTAATCCTGTGAGCTTCTACTTCGTGGACTCCAGTGATCTTGTTGTAAAACATCAGTTGTCATTCGTGCGGAAAATTTGGCATCTTTGCCTGGTTTCAGAATGATGTAGGAAGTTGCAGAGTATGTGCAATTCGTGATTTTTTTGACCTTTGGGTTGGTATATAAACCATTTTAACGAACCCGTCATGTGCCGAAGTGTTGTGAGACTTTTATTCCACTTCGTTTGTCTGCCATTGTTATAATTTTACTTTATGTCTCGGGCCTGCGTAGCTAGAAGCAAGGTTCTTTCTTTGGTACCCAACAGTCGCTCTGGGGTAATTGATAAATGGAAATTCTGAAAACAGTGGCACTCATTCTGTGTGATTGAGTGGATGAGAGGTAATACGAAAACTGGGGCTTGCTGAGTGGTTTGAAACGAATGGAATATTAAGGTATTGCTGAAGTGTGCATGTTTTTGGTAACTGTTTTTGTGGTAAACGTTGTGCAAGGTGGAAAAACATTGCTCGATTAACATACCTCTTGAAGAGGCTGAATGTGCCATATTTACTTCAGTACTGAGCCATTTGATAGTCTTGAGTGAGACTTGAAATGTATATTTACCTGAAAACCTGTTTCTATGTATGACATTCACCCCAGATTTTGTTAGCTTAACGTTAAAATTTGACCTAGTCTGGATCACATCGTCAACTTGAGTCTGTATAGTTGTATGCATCTGTTTTCACTGAAGTATTTGTGCAAATCGATTTTTGGTAGCAGCTACTCACCGTGTGGTTCATTTTGAAGCATCGCTTCATCTAATCATAGTTACCCTGGTAAAAGCTCTGAGGCATTAGCGCATTTTTCGAACTGAATCGGAAAAAGATATTCTCATGAGAAAACAATTTCCAAGGAAGTCTCACGCAGAATATTTTTTCCATGACATGTCAACTGAAACATGATACAGTACTTGTACTGTCCATCCCAAAAATGCACCAATGTTAACTTACTGTCGTTATGTGGTGTGCTGTGTGACTGACACCCACCTCTATGATTACAGCTAGGGTAGGATAAACTTATCCCTGGAAAAGAGGGTGAATTCGAAAACCCGCCTGTGCTTTTTATTTTACCTCCCTGTAGAAATACAGTATGGTACTGCGGAATTTAGAAGAGAAAGGTGAACTTGAAGCATTCAAGGCAAAACTGTGCTAAGTGAAATTTTCAAACCGGATGCAGTAAATTTTCAATTTAATTATGAATATAACCTCAAGTCTAAAACTGGAACTTCATCATATACAGAAGTACGACTTTGCTGCCGGTGAGATAGCGACATCGGCGAACTTTGATTTACAGTACTAGGCGCGCCTATAAACCCTCCCACCCGAATAATTTTCTTCGAAGCATGGAAAGGTCGGGGCCCGGGATTGTGCGAAGCGCGAAAAAATCAGAAGGTGCAACTCTTCTGCTTGGCGAAAAAACTGATTTTATATTGCAGGAAAGGTTAGTAAAAAATTGGGTGGTCGGATGAACATTATGATTAATGATTTCAGATGTCCCTAATTGATCGCTGCTTATAAGCAACTGTGGATGCGTCGCAGGCTTTAATACAGTGATCGTGTTTTGATAGAGCTTCGCGTTGGTTTACTGTATTCGAAGGTTGCAGCGTATTGGATTATGGTGCCGCGTGTCAGCGCTACCTGTACTGGGATTGATGGGTGCACTGACCTGGTATTTTTAATGTCCTGTGCGATGCTGCGTTGCGAGTGACTGTTGTATTCTTCTCGACATGTTTTATGATTAATCTTCACGCTGAAATGTACGATCATGTTTGAAGCGTATATTGTACATGAAGACTGATGAAGAAAACTTTAATGGAAGTAGCTCGGCGAGAGGGAATACGCCATTTAGTCTCAAAAATGACCCACTCTGCTTGCTACTGTGACTGGAACTACAGATATTTCAATAATTCTCATGCTCACAATTAATTGCGTATTATTAATGTCTTCCAGATGTCGACTTCTACTTGGTCAGAATGGCGAAAGCTTCGTGAAGAATCATTGGAGAAGATAAGATTGTTTGTAAATGTGTGTGAACAAGTCAGTGCGTTGCAAAATGAACTGAGAAATTCTGAAGAACGTGCAGGTTTTGAGAAATCAGTGATAGAAGATGTTCTTGTGAAGGCCTGGGGTAATTACGCAACAAGTCTAAGTTCTATCGAAGCAGACATTCAAGGATACGAATCTCTCTGTCTTCGGATGGAGGCTTCAATGAACTGCGATAATGATCGGATTTTGGCCAGGTGAATCCACTAGAGTTGTCTTAATTTTTTTTTACCGCATATATATCAGTGTTAATTTATTGGATATTGTCTCATGTCATTGCGTTTGAATAATTAATTTCTGTTGAAATATTTAGGTTCTATCGTGTTGGATTATCAAGAAGACTTCTCGCTGTTCAACGTGCCAAGAGTGTGTTATTTGACAATATTAAACCGTTGAGTGCGTGTGAATTCATGGCCGCAGTATTCGGAGACATTGGAGGTCGAATATCTTGCGATCGTGTGAACGAAATCGTCTTCTTCGCGTCCCAAAGCTTGGCTTAGAACAATATGTGATCTCTACTTGTAATGTCCAAGTCTGTATCCGAGGTGAATACTGTATCGGAAATATTGATATTCGTTGCAGAGAAATCGATTTATTCCGCGCTTCGAAAGTTGGTGTGAATTTTAGCCTTGGCTATGTCGGAAAAGCATTTCGATGAGTACGAGCACTTCAATTATGACCAGGAGAAATATATGCATGGTCGCAGCGGGAAGCAGCGAACGAAGAAAGAAGCTGAGCAACACACGAGCCGTTTTGATCCGTCAGGAAATGTACGGAAGGTGGTCCAGGTGATGCAGAACAGTGAGCAAAACGCCAGACAAAGAACCATATCCTCTGGAAAGGAAAGTGAGAAGAAACGGAAGGACGAAGAAGAGCAATCTTCTGATCAGTGAGACTACGGTAAATTTATTTCTTGGATACTTATTCACGTATGTGTCCTGAATCTTGAAAATGTTCAGATATGAGCAATTCAAGTGCACTCTCTTGTAGAGCCGTCCTCATGCACTAATTACATTCATTTGAGGCGTCACTGTTGTACCACCATGGTTTATTTATTTATTTTGAACTTGCGCAAAACTACCCGAAAACCGAACTGCACTTCGATAGCTCGAACCTCCGAAATTCAAATACCTCTGTGTGTCGAATTGTTGCTGGAGTCCCTGTCAGAATTCTCTTTGAATCACTGCACGAGAAACCTTCCTAACCCAAAGGCTTTTCCGCTTCAACCCTCGAAAATAAAAAATTTCTGCAGACCTTTTGACGATTATTTGTTGATACGCAGAGAAGAGAAAGCTATAACAAGGTAACTTGATGTGCCTTGGAAGAAATTGATTGATTAGTTGGGCAAATGATCCCTTGTTTCCGAATTCAGCATCCTGTCAACCCCTTCGAGAAGCAATTTAAGGCTCGGAATATCAACAAGTACTATTTCCTGTGATTCTTCTTCTTCCCCCCCGCCACGTGGAGAGGTGCGATTGTATTTCAATCGTAATATCGGAATTGAACCGAATGAGTAACTCGTGAAGAATGGAGATAATTTATCTTAATTCGCAACTAACCGAACGTAATTAATTTCATGAGTAGCTGAGACAAAGCTAGCCGGAACAATTTGAACTTGGTGCCTCAGATTTGGTTTTGACTGCTGCAATGAAGAAAATCCCATGAACGAACCACGTTGACTTCGCCGTAATTGAAACACCGAAACTGGAATCGAATTCGGGTTGCGTTTAGGTAGTAAAAAGGAAAGTAATTCAAGACATTTGAAGAATGTAGATCGACGGATTTTTCAATTTGTGCTTGCTGAGGAACGGATGTACAGAACTGATTTTTACCTTAAATTTTCTTTACAGCAAACGTTGTGGGCATTGGATTACCGAAATAATTGTGAAGAGTTGCCGGGAATTCGATGTGAAGACTGAAGAGCAAGCCTGATCGAGGAAAAAGGAGATGACCTCGTCTCTCTCGTTTTCGTACTTGTGATGACCTCTTACCATTGAGAAACTTTAATTTCTTCCCCTTGTCATTCGTCTTTCCGCCGTGATACGTCGTAACGTTTATTTCGAGTAACGAGCCCGTTGAACTATCCTCATTTGTGAATACTTTGATTCAATCCGCGAGAATGTGTTGGTCATGAAACGTTCTTGCCCTTTTCAAATTTTACCGCGTTGTATGTATGTCTTTTGTTCGGTGATGGGGTTCGTACTTGGAAATTTTTTGAAATTTCGATTGTGTGTTATTCGGCTGCGTCTGGCCTTCGATCAGTTTCCTTCCACGATATTTTGGAAAGGTTCCGTGTTTTTGGGGTGTGAAAATTTGTCCGGACAGAAAATATAAAAGGAAGGTTGCTGTGCCCTGTTTTTGATTTTTGTCTGCTTTCACTCTCAGCCCTGCCTTTGGAACATCATGCAAAGATTATGATTTCAGATAATCTCTTGAACTGCGTTTGTTTGCAGAGCTCGAACGCGCTGATAATTGGTGGAGTGTTTTGAAGTGCGACTGCTGGAAATAAACAGACCCCGTGTTGCAGGTGAGACCATTTCTTTGTTCTTTTTCAAGTGCATTTCGTTCCTTTGTAAACTACATACAGTTATTCACACATTACTGAAAGCATTGGTTTGTCTATGGCTCGAATGGCGTGACGGTGTGTGGCAGGATGTTTGATTCTGGGTTCGTTTGAGGCCGTGGGTTTTGGGTCCCATGCCCGGTTTGGCAGACGGAATCGGCATCTCGCCGAAGATGCATACTGACATTTCACCGCAGGGCAGACTTTTGAGGCTTCCCGAAAGTGCCAAGTATTTCTGCGTTGCCTGAATTGAAACACTGCGGGATATTTTTGGTAGAGGGTTTGTCGAAATTTCGAACAGCTCCGTGCGAAAAGAAAAAACAGAAAGGGTAACCGAAATATTTCTGCAGATATGTTTTTAGCACGCGTTTGCGCTTTTCGTGGATCGAAGGCTCGCCTTGTCGCAACTGTTGCATTCGTCGACTTTGAGCAAGTCTCTCGACGTCGGGTTGCTAGTGCTGGGATTTCCTGGCGGGGAAGTGGAAATGCCCGAGGCTGTCGTGGGTAACAGTGCGAAAGGAAGCATCCGCAGCATGGCCGTCGGGGTCGGGTTCGACTTGGTGGGCCGCAGGTAGCGTTTGCGGAAGGACCACGGGGAGATCTTGTGCTTGTGTCGCTGCTTTTGCCACTGGCTGAACTTGTCCTCCCCTGTCAACGCCAATTGTCTTCCCGCTAAAAATAGAAGAAACAGAACCGAATAGAAGGAATTAATAATTTGGTGAGCAAATGAGTTGCCCATGGGGGGGGGGGGGGGGGGGG
>CAJPEX010002579.1:0-37668 GCA_905338405.1 Notodromas monacha
TGTGTGTGTGTGGTCAAGTCCTCTTGATTCATGTGGAGTAATTTTGTTGGAGATGTGAATTCAGTGGTAGTGACTATGACGTGTTCAGCATTTGCTCGCTTGTATAAGACCTACACAAATGTGAATATTCCAGGGAATTGTGAACGTGTAATTGTAAAGTTGGTGTTGAACATTTTCTGGAAATGCGGAAGAACGAGGAAAAATTCTGCTTCACCTTTAGATAAATGAGGGTTCGGCGTTTGGCGACAAAAATATTTTATTGCCGTTTTTTGGGCTAGGTTTTTATCTTGTGATTCGGAAATGGGAGATCAGCGACAAGCTTGAGGGCAACTATTGTTTTGTCGAAATCAAGAGTGATGAGATTTATAAATTTTTGAATCCTCCAGAAGATCTAAACTGTCCATTGGGTTAAATTAGCAGTGAATAAAGCACGCATAATTAGTCCTTCCGAAGGAAATAAATTTATCGTTATCTAAATGGGCTGTTAGTAAAAAACTAAAGTACAGTACTGTCAATTGCTAAATTTTCAATCTCGACTTTAAAATGGAAGTGAGTGGATTACGAATGCCGTTGTTTGATTAAAGTTAATTTTAAAATTGGATTCGATGAATTGATCGCCGTCAATGTTAGCGTAGGTGATTGGCCACCTAGTGTCAAAAAATTTATCAATGCTAGAAGTGTTACTTAGGGTCTGTCGTGATGGCGAGAGATCCGCGGAAATTAATGTTTAAGATGATTTATACAGTACAGTATTTGAAAAGGCGTCATTCTCATGCTAAAGTCGGTGATTTCGTGCTTCGTGTTTTCCTTTGTGTGAGACTGAAAGTGTTGAAGTTTACATTTTGTGATCGTCTTCGGTTTTGAATTCAATAATTTTTGGGCAGTGTCAAGTGCTCCTTTTATATAAATATGTACCACTGTTACATATTTTTTTAAGCTAATCTAGGCTTTTTTTCATTTCTTCCTGGTAGAACGGAAGCATTGTGTGAATAAATTTTGCTGAACGTGGAACATTTTTCCTTGCGGCGATGGGGATTCTGGTTCACGTGTTGTTACAAGCCATGGCCGTCATGACCAACCTGACCCAGATGGATCCAAAGTTTGAGCCACTTCTAGGTGAGTGTTCCTTGTTGTTCGTTCGTGTTTCGCGTTAAGTTATTATTTTTCAATGATGTCAGGTTCTTTGTCGAAAAATTCAATACCTCTGGAAATCCAGAAACCTGTCGTCATTCCTGATGCTAGCAGCACAAGTGCCCCTGTGTCTGATGATGCTGGCAGAAACCCTAAGGCGGTTCCACAGCTCACAGGGGATTTGGTAAGTCATCATCGGAATATTTTTCCTGGGGAAAAGTTGGAATGCAGTGTTCAATTTGCGTACATTTTTGTGGAAAAATTTTTGGGCTTTGATGAAAATGTGGGGTGTCCAAGAATGGAAAAGTTATACATATTGGCTGTTTTTCAAATCGCTTGAGAAAATTTCTCGGGAATATAGCTACATTCGTGGTGAATATGAAGCAAAGGCTCAGAAGGAATTGCTTTGATCGCAAAAGCTTTGAAAACATTTCTTATGTAAAATGTCACCCTGTATCCAGTCAATTTTAAGTATCAATTCTTACGCTTCGAAAAAAAATGAACCTGGAATCAAATGGAGCTTGGGAATTTCTTGGTCGTGAAATCGAAATATTTGGATTGGCAGCGACATCTGCCCACTTTGAAAACAATGCGTTTTTATGATGGACTGAAGTGGGAGTACGATTACCTATGTACAGTAATGAACCTCATGCATTAAAGATATGACTTGAAGATATACAGTACTGTATGTGCATAACGCATAGTGACGTTATGAACACCGTTTGTTATGTGTGGAAGTCGGATTTTGACCTTGAACTTTTAATGTTAAAATTTTTAGCGAATTTTAAAATTTGGGTCGTACTTCAGCGTTTTGTGGAATATTTTGACACACCAAGCATGTCACAATCTACGACATCGTCATGTGATGGGGGGGATTCCTGTTCCAAAAATGTTTGCTTAATGAACAATTTTGATTCCCATTGATCGAGAAAACTGCTTGATCTCTATGGTAGCGTTTCTGTGCATGAAATAACCTATTTTCTTGTGTGTGTTTTATTTTATTTTATTTTGTAGGCTCAGTATCAGTCTTACATTCAGCAAGGTCAAGAAACTCTCGCGGAAATCAAGGAGTTGATGAACCGCGATGGCTGGAAAACTTCGCGGAAAGATAAAGTTGGGACTATTGTCAAGTACTTATTTCACCCGAAGTACAACCGCAGAATTTTCATGACAACTGTAAGTACGACTCCGTTACTCATTGTTCAGCTGAGTAGTTTTTTTTTTATCGTTGTACTCGCTGAATTTTTTTCAAGTTCTTGAAGAGCTGTTGCGTCAAATGTTTTTAATTTTTTTGCTCAGGCGGTTTTTCCGGCCCCGCCAGAAATTCTATACCGCGTCATCTGGACCGAAGGAGGCGAAATGCACAAATGGAATCCCAAGATCGAAGATGTAGAAATCTTGCAGGTAATGATTTTTCTTTTTGGTCAAATACTGCATGTCTAACTAAACGTAGCTAAACTTACCTTTTAAAATACAGGTGGACTCGGGGTACCAAATTAAAATTTGTTTTAGATAGAGTCCGCCTGTTTTACAAAACGCCCTTTTTTTCTCTACAATGAAATTCAGGTAACAGAAAAAACTTCGTTGTAAAGAACCCCTATGGGCCTATGGGACCAAAAAAAATTCTTTATGCAGAGACAATCGTTGTAGGACTAGTAGGAGTCTTCCTGTAATAGATCAACAAGGAGAAAAATGGGAGGCATATAATCGTAGAGAGAAAATTGCTGGAAAGGAAAATAGGTAAAAATGTACGAAATGGTAATGAAAGAATTATGTTACTACAGTACCTTGTTCGTGACTGTTGCTGATATCGTTACGGAAAGCGAATTTTACCGTCACTACGTATGTTTTGAACGTAATCTAGCTTAATGGCACCTGGGATAAAGAAAAATGAAGTTTTTCTCTTGCATAGATGTCGCTTGAATCTCCGGAGCAGAACAGGGCCACTTTCTTAAAACTGTTCTAGCGCTTTCTCTGAGAGAAGATATTTTAATTTTATCCTTGAAGATTTTAAGATTCCTTTTCTTATTTTTCCGCATGAATTTCGTGTCAGCCCATTGGAGACATCGCCCAAATTTCAAGGCAAGTAGCAGCCAACGAAGCTGGAGGCATCGTGACGCAGCGTGACTTCGTTGTTTTAAATGAACGCGACGAGGAGGACGGGCCTCTCGGCAAGATTTACTACGTGGCCTACGTATCAACAGAATGGCCCGGAAGACCACCTTTGGAGGATTTTGTGAGGTAATCTTTTCGTTCGAATATGTTCGATACATTTTTAATCCGCTATCGGGAATCGAGAAACTGATCTCAAGCGATAGGCTCGTTTCGTAGAAGGCTTTGTCGTATCTGTGCCTGTGGTTTGATGCATAAATATGGTGCGATATTCGTGACGGGAGGAAAGAATCACGCAGTGTACCCAGTCACGATTTGTTTACCTAACCGAATCCGAAGAGATAAAATCTTACTTGCTTTCTTGTCGGCTAACTCAGCACCAACCAGCTGATCTCAACTTCCGTACCTTTTGTTCAGAGCATGTTTGACTAATTACTGTAGTTGTGACTAATGGCAAGTGCGACATCTGTGTGCAGTAATGGTAATGAAAATCTTGTGATCGGTTACGGCTTACGGGCGCACCATTGGAAAATACGAAAGCGAACAGTTGGCGAATCGCACTTCTAGCCTATGGCTCGATTCTCACGATTAATATCAGTTGTCTCAGTTTGCTTGAACATCTCCCTGCCAAAAACTGCCGGATCCTTTTTGGGTGTCTGGTGATTGATTTCTTTGAATTGCATGTTTCTTGCCTTCTAGAGCAAATCGGCTGACGCAAAAAAACTTGATTGTTTATTTTATTATTCCAGGGCGGAAAATGGACCGAGTGGGTTCAGATTCGAACCGATTGAAGGCAACCCAGACGCAACGAAGGTCACTTGGATCTTCAACGCGGATTTGAAGTTTGATCACTTGCCAGCGACGATGCTCAACGCAGTTTTGCCGGCGTCGACACTTAATTACATGAGCTCGCTGCGAAAACATCTTGAGGAGATGAAATCAAAAGGAGAATTTTAGTAGTTCCCCTCTTGAGAAAGAAAGCATGATTTCCAGCATTTTTTTTTTTTTTTTAGGATGTACGTTAAGTTTCGAATTTTCGAATCTCAGAAAAGACGGGAGGAACCAGGAGGAAAAGTTCGATAACTGAAGCACTCTAGTCTCGCTGAAAGACAAGAATCGGGGAAGGGAAGAAATGAAAGAGATTTATCAACTGTGAATGAAAATTTAGGTGAGTATCTCGCTGAAGAAGCCCTGCTGTAATATTCAGCTTGTCATTGATGAGTTGGGCATTTTTCGAGCGAGAGACGAATAATTTATTCAGCTTGCGAGGCGATCCGTCAAAATTCTTGTATTCCGCTTTTTAGCATTGTGAAGAATCATTTCAGTGCATCGCGATGTTGTTTTTCTGTTGTGTGTTTTATATAGCTTCGTGTTGAGAATTTTATTTTCCGTCGGTGTTCGCAAAAAGTGTATGTGACGACCGGGAATTTAATCTGAATGAAAGTTTGGAAGATGGTTGTTTCTCTTCGATGTGAGTTGTGAAACACTTGTACTGTACTGTACTGTATTCATCGGTGGACTACTGCTGCGAACCCGGGAGTGAAAGGTTGCCGACTGAAAGGTTCTCCGTTCACTATTGCTTCGTTTTGATGCGGTTCCATTCGTCACGATTAATTGGAGACCGTAAACTGGCGTTCAAGGAATCCAATCTTTTCCGGATCCAATTTTTGAGCACCATTGCCCGTATTGGGCATTTCTTTGATTGAATCTTTTAGAAAGACTGATTTCCGAATTCCTACTGTATTACATTTCACGAAAAAAAAGAGTGCATTATTCTTTGAAAATATTCTACGAAGACTGTTCAAAGATACGATCGTCACTTTTTCACTATGTTTCCGATGGAATTTTATGTACATAATTTTTCAATTAATTGCGCGTTCTTCATTGAAATTCGGGACAATTTAATTATCAAACGTCCGTTGATGAGGGTTCGAAGGTAGAGGTTGTGTAATCTGTGTTTTGGTTGGCAAAATAATGAGCCTTTTTTTACACGTTTATCTGTACGCCATAATCATAAGCACTGTCTGAAATTTAAGGATAACGCAGTAAGCAGTATAGGCTTGCAAATTTTGACATTTCTGATTTCGAGTTTTCCATGGATGGAAGCAAATCCTGTGGATGATCTTGATCTTGGTAAACAGACTTCAGACGGAGGGTGATCTGCATATGTATGCAGTCTGTCGTGATTGAAATCATCTTCAAATTTTTGCTTCAGGATAATTTTTCAAAGTTGAACGAGTACAATATGTTTGGAAGATGCGAATTTGTATGTCAGATAAAGTTGGTATGCATGAGAAGCCTCTTAAATTAAATTGTTATAAGTGTACTGTACAATATTTCAATAAAATAGTAACACAATTTTTTCGTCGCCATTACATTAGTGTCGAAACATTTAATTCAAGTTTCAAATATTCACGTGATAATGGGCTAACCTGAAATAACAGTAACACTCGGAAATCTGGTCAAATATTTTTTTTCAATCACAATAAAATGCAAAAGATGATGCGAAGAATTTACTCGTGCCTTTAAAATAATTTTTTCCGTCGTTATAACTTCAAATCAGGGCGCAGTTGGTGAAGTCCTGGAAAATCTGAATGCCAATGTAATTTTTATTGCAGTAATACCTTCTTAGGTAAATTTTACTTTTGTGATGCTCCATATCATTTTCTGGTGCGTTATTTGGCGGATAGAGGTCAATTGTTGTAAGATTTAACATAATGCTTGTTCTTCAACAAAAAACTTCTCTCCTACTACAGTACTGTGGTATATTTCAAGAGACGAAAACTTCGCGATTATTGAAAAGGAGCTGTTCATTCACAATAAATTTGTGATGCTCTTGAACCATCACAAATTTATTGTGAATCAAAAGTATTCATTTCTTACGTCTCTTTCAACTTCGCTATACAGATAGTATAGGATCATCCGAATTTATGGGAAATACTTCCCGTCTTTTTTTGACCGACAATTCTCTTTTTCTTGTGAGAACCAACATTCCTTCACGCTGGGAAATCGCACTTGACCTCACAATGAGTCACATGCCGGATGCACGGATTTCTATTCCTACTCTTCACATCGAATTCGTGGAATGTTTCCGGCTATGCAAAGCGAAATGCTAGCTGGTCGCGACGAGTAACCTTTCACTCTTACGAATCCAACTTTAGTATGTGCAGTACCATGACATAATTAGTACGGATTACCTGTACCGAAGGAGCTAATCTGGTTCTCTTTTTCTTTCCCGCTGAAGGGAATCAATAACACAGTGGTTTCGCTTTATCTCACCTCGCCATCCGGTCGTTATACATCAGTCAGACGCCGATTCCGAGAGGTATGTTTCATTTCATCATATACACTGCTGAGTTTTGGGGGAAAAGTCGGGCTCTCGCTTTCTCGTGCTTGAAAGCAAGTTTCAGATGTTGCCCCGGAATTTCCAGCAGCGCTGTGTGTTCTCAAGCGTCTCGTCATCTCTGTACGAAGACCAGGATGTGCAGATGCGGATGAGCTCTAGTTTGTTCCCCCCGCGCACCGAAGTGAGAGGATATATATACAGTACAACTTCCTTTTCGTCGCGGAATGTGCTTCCGAAAGTTTCATACTCGGCGAACATTCCCACGGAACAATGCTGAATGAGAATGATCCGTGAGATTCGTAGGAAACTGAAAAGGATCTATGTTGCAATTTCCACCACCATCTCTGCATGTATCTGGATTTTTTCAAATCATCAAATAATTCAATATAAAAAGCTTGTTTTCCTAACCCAAATTGTCTTTGTTGGTACCTTTTGAAGTTTCACTTCACAAGTATTGACGACTGTACAATGCAATATCTTTTCGATCATTGGAGACGAATATTAAAAAATAATTTTTATTCTTGCATATTACGAAGCACGATGAATAATAATTTTTTGTGTCTATAGGATATACTGTACTTCATTGCCTTGTTATTTCTTGGAGTCTTGATGGCGCGGATGGATCGAAAAGATGCATTGTACAGTCGTCAAACCTCGTTGAGTGAAATTTCAAAAGGTCCAACAAAGACAATTTGGGTTAAGGAAACAAGCCTTTTATGATATTGAATTATTTGATGATTTGAAAAATTCCAGATACAAAAGTATTTTACTGATGAGGGAGGTTCGTAGATATTGAGCTTCAATTTTAGTACCGAGTTCAACAAATCGCTGCAATCGAAGAACATTCCTAGCGGATGACGAGCATCTCTTGATCATCATGCCGGCATCAGAGGATTGCTTCAAAATTCTTCCCTGTATGCATTATTTCTCCCTAATTTTCTCACAAGAACTAAAAACTCGATCTCATATGACGGCATGAGCCCTCGTCGCTGATACACAAAGCCGTTTTGAATCGATATGAAATAATTTCTTATTTGCAATCGCCGCCTTTCTAGTATTTTTTCGACGAAGGAAAAGGAGAAGTCGCTTTCTGAACAAAGGCGATATCATGCCGTGATGATAATGAATTGATGTGATGCTGAAAAAGAACTGTACCCCTTTTTGTTTCGACGCTGATTATATCGTAGTACTGTATATACATGTAATAGGCGCTCCTGATGCTGATACGTTAAAGCAGCACTGAGTGTTTTCCGAGAAAGCGAAAGAAAATTTGCCCGGGACCCCTCGATATATAGGCCGTAGAGTATTATATGAACGCTTTTTGCCATTTTAATTTCAAAATTTTGAAGAAATAAGGACGTGATCCCGTTATTTCACTGCTGTGAATGAAATGCAGTACTGCTGTACAGTACAATCCTTTCCGGCTGGGGCAAAAATATCTTTTCGCGATAAGTGATTTGGATAGGGCTTGAAGAAATAGATTTTTCTGAAATACGACCAGGATGAGTGATGTAAAAAAGTTATCAGAAAATAGGAATTGAAATGGCATACAAGTTAGCTGAAACAACAATTATTGCACGAGAAAAATCCCTTGGCGCAAGAAAAAAGAAATTCAGTCCTGTTCGACGTATTCTGCAGAAAAATTGAAACTGTACTTATTGAGGTGGATTCCTGTTCTTATAGATACCTATAAGAACGTCACGAGGTTTAATATCTTAATTACGATCCAGGTGGCTTGAATAATCTCGCGGAGTTCTATGATGGTCGCTTTCTAGGTCAACGGTGTTCTGAACCATTTGTCGTCGAGAGCACTGATTCCTGTACGCGCAAATCGAGGTGTAAATAAGTACCTACATTGTATTATAATCAGCAGACACATCATTCTGGAAGCATTTTATCTTTTCTTACATTAAATGCTAGAAAGCATGCAGAGTGGGAATTTTTTCGTGTAGTGCTCACCGAAGTACGATAGCGACTTGAAATCTGATACTTCTCTATTCATTTTGTTCCAATGTATCCGCGGACTCCTCACAAAATTTCAGGGAAGAATTTGTTGAAAATTTTGTGTGCTGCTGGATGAAAATTCGTCTTGAACACAGAAGAATAGACAATTTTACTAATGGAAGGGCCAAAAGAAGTAGGATTTTGGAAATTTTCAGGCACCCATGATTTTGAGCTCACCGTTGATAATCACGATATATACGGTATATGTTGCACTTTCGAAGGTATAATAAATCATGTAAAGCTTTTTTCTTTTCTTGAGTACAATTGCATATCATTTCGAATACGGTATACTGTATAGTGAATGCCAACACAGTATATATATATTATTGTATATAACGTATGCTTGAGCTTGACTGAATATGAAATTAGGCGTCTTTTTGAATTTTATTACTGTCAAAGCTGCACTCGATTTGGGGGGGGGGGGGGGGGGGGTTTCTTCCGTAAATCAATGTAGCGTTTATTTCGGATGACAATCGAATGCATCAAATCCTGGTCGATCATCGTACTGCTGTGCATCAGAATCAATAGAAGTTGACTCAATGTATGAAATTGAGCGCGTTACTTCATGAGATTATTGCTGCTTTAATTAGACATTATTCCCATGTGAATTACTTTCGAGGAAACACTCAGAAGATAATGCAGCATAAAAATTGGGTTATCTTTTCTTAGTTATTCGACCCATGGATCAACTGCTTCGTTTCCTTTGACATATGGGCATTCGTTTTCAAAGCCCCTATAATTGAGGTTCTACTTTAGTTGTCGACATTTCTGTCGGTGTTTGTTTGTTTCTGTGAAAAAATGCCGGAATGCGAGAGAACGAAAGCTTTCTCGCTGATCGCGAGGCCGAAAATGCAAATCGCGTCATGAATAACCGACATGTGTTTGCCGAACGGAAGTCAAAGTGTAACACTCACGCCAAACGAGCTTGAAATCCAGTTCACCATCATGCTCGTTCCCCAAATCTGTTTCCCTAAAAGATGTGAAGAACACCCGGGGGGAAAAAGGAGAAAAATGAATCTCGGCACGCGTCCATTCGAGCACATGGTCGACACGGGCTTCAAGAAGCCCGTCTTCTCCGGTGCTCGGCACCCGGAGGGTATACGCTTCATGGGAGAAACGAACGTGTGTTCGGGAATGTGTGCCGGGTCGACGCGTGAATTGATGACCATGTCTGCGGAATGCCTCTGTATAGTTGCTCGGATAATCCAGCGCTGACCAGGCTTTGAAAGAACGCCATGTGTCTTGTTGTAACCTCAAGCTGCCCATGTCAATGGACAAGCAGGGAAACCTCATGGCATTATAATCAATGGAACTCTTTGCCTTTTTACGATTCTGTGGAACGTTACTCTTGATTGTTACCTCCATCTGGAATATAAATGTCGAACATCGCATGACATCGAAGCAACATAAGACTGCATTCACTTGGTACCGTCATCCTGAAAATCAAAATGTCTGCCTCCGTAAAGATGTCATTCGATGATTGGCTGAGTTCGAAAATCATCGGAGTTCCCCTTTGTTCATCGTGTAAATTAATGTGGTTAGTTCATTCACCGCGACTCGAGGAAGTTCGAAAGCTAGGTCCTAATTTTTCTTAGCGTGCGTAGGAATAATTTTCCGGTCACCTGGAAAACTTGGGTTGTTTTGTTCGTAGTTGTACAGTGACCCACCGTGTTGAGAGTTCAGTGACTTCTCTAATAGGCCGGGAGAACTCTGCTTGGGCCAGCAGCTCATCGCTGGTTGTTGACTCGGATGTCAGTGTGCTTCTTTTCGCAGCTCTCCTTTCCGTTTCCGTGACGCTAATTTATTCCGAGTGGATTGAACGTACACAGTTACTCGACCTTCCAGAGGCCGTTCGAACACGTTATTTCTTTCCGCTTGCAATTCATGGAGGTCCAAACCTCCTGGACTAGACACGCTTTGTAAAGGTGACGTTTTCTATCTATGCGGCTGTTCACGAGGATCATCGTTTGAAGGAGGATCGAAATTAGTCGTTAGTTTGAAGATGTTGAACGTCCGCTGCGGTATGCCTGCTGAAGACGTACCTGTTTTTTTTTTTTTTAAATCAATGGAATGGAAAATTCTTTTGGATAGGCTTCAACTCCATCGCGGACGACAGAACTTCCACTGGCGGTCAACCGAGATCCATTCGCGTGTCGCCAGAACGAATCGTCGGACTCCTTGACGTTGAAATATACCGGTTGAATCGTGTAGGACCGAGACTATCCACGGTATTTTTTGTGCAATGTCTCAGGGATGGGATTATATCACAGTTGGATGGCGTTAGTGTCCTGGTTCGAGCGGGGAAAAGCCGTAACCACGAATGCAGTAACTGCACCTCGTACAGTATTTCACCTGTGCGGAATGATTTGCGCGACGCGTATCATAACGTAACCGTGGGGCGTGACACATACAAGGTACATGTCGTTCCGATAGTCCTGCCAAGACCATTTCACCTCGTTGGGGTTGCAATGAAACGATCTTTTCGAATTTTTTGACAATCTGATCGAAAATCATCAAAATTGTCTGCTTCCAAGGAGTGTTCAGCTGATTTTTGCCTGAGGGGCAAGACTTACTGTTCCAGGTCAAGAGGACTCACTAACTGGACCCACACCGCAGCGCTGCAGGGCTTTTTTTTGTTTTTTTGAGGCTCCGAACCGTATGCATGTACAGTAATTTCTTCCCCTTTCTGCATGCATTCTTGAAATTTTCGTAGTTTATTTCCGTGCCAACTTTCTTCCTTCGGCCGTACCCACGGCTTAGCTTCGTGTGAGGTTTGAAGTCTGGGAAATATTTCCGGCATCGAGAAGGGATTTTTTTTATTAAAGATATTTGCTTATATGAGAACGATTTAAAAAATCTTGTCACACGAAAAGTGCTTCGCCCTTCTAAAGCTGTCCTTGCAGTACTTGCGCATTCATAGGTTCCTCTCGTCAAAATAGATCAGAGATAGAAAGCTGGGTTGCTCAGGAAATATGTTTTAATATATGCGGTTAGGTTATTTGAGTCAAGTTTTTATAGTGGACCCTTGTACTGATGTAAAAAAGCAATAAAATCTGTGCGAGGAAAGGGAACTGTTCCTCAGTTTTATTCTGGGCCTTTTTTCTCACGAATTCTTCAAAAATCTTCTGTAAGCACGTAACAATCGCAACGTCTAAACGCTCTAACACATACACCAAAAAAGTTAAAATGTGGTAGCCTTTCTTCTTTCCAACGACTTCGGCGTGACCTTGTTTTAAAACCTTCAAAAGAGGAACAACAGCTTATTTAAAAATGAATCAATGAAAAATTTGAGCAGGGTTAAAAGATCCGTAATGGGTACAAGATCCGGAATGGGTTAGAAGATCCGTAATATTTTCTCAGAGCTGCCGATGACTAAGTGACTAAGCACAGACAAACGTGTAAATTTCGTGGTGCAAAATGGAAAGCAACAAGTTGGTTCTTGGAAAATCGTGATGTCAACTGATGCTTCAGCTTCAGGACTCGAAACCTGCGGCCTACAAGTGCCATTTTTGAAGCCGATCGACTGAAAAGAGGCAAGATACCAAACCACTGTATAAGCTAAATGTGGATATGAAACACGCTTGTGTCACGCTTGATTGGCTTGAATGAATAAAAATCGGTCAACTAAAATTACTTTTTTTCAACTGTGATTGAGCCGACGTACAATTTCCACTTCAAACTGATCCACCAATTATTTGAAAGGAAGAATCGACTGGAAACCTTGTTCATAACTGGATTGTTGGAAATACGGCACGAAGAAACTCACATGAATCAGCAGATGTGATTCGGTCTATACTCTCTACATTATTGATAATCTGTATCAAAAGAGGAACAACAGCTTATTTAAAAATGAATCAATGAAAAATTTGAGCAGGGTTAAAAGATCCGTAATGGGTACAAGATCCGGAATGGGTTAGAAGATCCGTAATATTTTCTCAGAGCTGCCGATGACTAAGTGACTAAGCACAGACAAACGTGTAAATTTCGTGGTGCAAAATGGAAAGCAACAAGTTGGTTCTTGGAAAATCGTGATGTCAACTGATGCTTCAGCTTCAGGACTCGAAACCTGCGGCCTACAAGTGCCATTTTTGAAGCCGATCGACTGAAAAGTGGCAAGATACCAAACCACTGTATAAGCTAAATGTGGATATGAAACACGCATGTGTCACGCTTGATTGGCTTGAATGAATAAAAATCGGTCGACTAAAATTACTTTTTTTCAACTGTGATTGAGCCGACGTACAATTTCCACTTCAAACTGATCCACCAAGTATTTGAAAGGAAGAATCGACTGGAAACCTTGTTCATAACTGGATTGTTGGAAATACGGCACGAAGAAACTCACATGAATCAGCAGATGTGATTCGGTCTATACTCTCTACATTATTGATAATCTGTTTCATTTTTTGTCGCGATGTTGAACTCGAAGTCAGGAAGTGATAATACTTACTAAAACGAAGAACCATGGTTCTTCCATAGTTCAGGAGCCCACTCGAGGGGAAAAAGATGAATATGGGTCACGAGGCTTCCGTGTCATAACAGGACTTTGGAACCACATGTAGTGCTGGAATTACGAGCGATCGATCAACCGTGTTAATTAAGGGTGAGACCGTGGACGCAATCATCACGTCCGAGGTTTGAATAGAACTAACTAATTTTTATTCAAAACCTCGCGAGCCCATGTGTTTCTGCTACGTGCTACCACAGCAGCACTGGCATTGAGTTATTGAAGACATATATTTTTTGGCGAGTTTTCCCTGAAGAATTCATTTTCAATTACTGTAGTAGAAAATTTCGCATTCTTGAAACCAGAAAGAAAATCGTTTCGATCAAGATATATTCACGCCGAGCCGATTTTTTTTCGGCACGAAGAAAATCTAACAATCTCAACTAGAACAGTAGATCCTGCAAATTTTGCGCTGGAATTATGAAAACGCATTTTAAGTTCTTCAAAAATTCTTAGCTTTTGATAAAACCTGCCAGTCATGTGGCCAGATCAAGAACCTTGTATTAAATTTAAAAAACTTGTAATCAGTTGAAACGTTTCAATTTTGAGGCATAAAATATGCATACATGACTAGAGGAAAGCGGTGTTAATTTATACATGGAACGAGAAATATCATGAAAAAATGGGGGGGGGGGGATTGCCAAACTTTTAAGGAAATGAAAGATACTTACCAGTACTTCAGGCAAGCGTTTTTATGCTCTTCCAAAATGATTTGAAGATTCTTCGCTCCCGTTTAACAGACATTTATTTTTCAGGAAATTGAAGTTTTTCTCTTGTGACCTTTAGTATTTGACTCATCGTAAGAAAGGACACCAAACCTTGAAAAAATAAAGGAACTGAAGGAAAAAATGAAGTTTATTCGTATGGGTTAATTTTTTCAAGATCACAATTTCAAGCCCAACAGTATCACAACACGTGGTTAGGCGAGAAAAAGTTTGTTCCGCTAGTGACTTCTTGTGATTCCTGAAGTTTTTTATACGGATTCAAAAGACGTTCGTTCATTAATAAGCTGCAGTACGTCAATTAAGTCCCATCAAGTGATTCGTCATTGTGTCCGAGTTTATTTTGGAGAGAGTTCCCCGCTGTGTTCTGTAATCTATAATCAGCATACTCACCCGTTATGTTATTCTTCCGCCGCAGGTTCCTCGGAGGCGTATAGTGATCCAACGTGATGGAGCAGGTTTTATTTTTTTTTTCAAGAGAACGACAGGGTCGTGGATTTTTGGGATGACTCGGTCTCAATCAGGCGTGATTATTGGCATACGCAGATGACGGAAGCCGAGCGTCTTCGGAATGAGACCGAAGAATCGGTGCGGAATGCGTGGGGAAAAGTCGTTGCAGCAGCTGTCGGTTCCAGGCTGCATTTCTCCGGACCAAGGAGAGAAGAAAAGAAGACACAAATCGGCGCTTGGCCAGAGCTGAGAAAATTAAGGTTGGACCGAGTGCGTCGAGTCAGTCGTGGTCCGGACGTTGCTGTGTTCGCCTCTGCCTGACTCTTGAGTTTCTTTTTTTTTTTCTCTCTCGTGTGTGTATCTTTATACCAGTGTGAAACCCGTATATAGTTTCGTTTTGTTTCGTTTCGTCGCTGCTGCAGATTAAACAATTACTTTGAAAGATCTTCAACTCCGTTGGAAGGAAGCTTTTTGCGCAACAACAAAAATGAGGTGAGTCTTTCGAATACCCCCTGGTTTAAACCCCCCCCCCCCCTACGATTCTAGAGAATAATAAAAAGTTCTGAATCTCGGAGCATTCTTCCGTTTGATCATAAAGCGTAATATTTTATCTGATCGTTCGCGATCTTGAATCCCCCAAACAGCCTCCTGGAATATCAAGACCTGAATTTTCGCAGATTATAAACGCGAAATTGTGCGGAAAACTTGGGTTAAAATTATTGTGAAAGGAAACAGATGCCGGAATTCACAGGATGGATCAAATATACTTCGACCTGTCTTCGAACGTCAATAATACGCCTTATTGAAAAATTCAAGATTTGAAAGCAGAGATAAAATCAAAGTTTATGCAATTATTTCAATTCAAGCATCTGTTTGAATAATTGTAATCACAGTTTTTTTAGGACCATGCATGCTCTCCTTTTTTAAAGAAGGAAAACAGAGGGTGTGAACAATAAGTGGGTACAACATTTTTTATTTCATTTAAAGGTTTTGTTGCACCTCCAATAATACTTGATTCCAACACAAAGATTTCAAACAATTTTTGCTGACAATTTAAAAATGGAGATAAATTAAGGTTAAAATCCAACTTGACTACAAATAAAATTGAAATTTGAATGCAGATGAATTTTATCTCGAAAATTTTGTATTTCAGTTTTCAGCCTCTAAAGATGTGATACGCGTCTTACTCAATAATACATGTTTATCCAAATTTTAGGCAGAAAAATTGCGATGCCTGCCTTACTTGAAGGTGCGTGGTACAGTACTTGAGTCAATACGGTTTTAAACAATTAGTTTTGAACAATAAGTAAATTGCGCACCCGGATTTTTCAGCCTGAAACTTGAATAAAACATATCCCTTGCAAGTTTCCTGCGTTCTGGCAGAAATTTTATTACTGCTGTGATTGTTTTATTTCTTCTGAATCCCAAGCAATTATCTTAGTTACTTTTATTCTTATATTTCACTTCGCTTTTTGCTCTTGAATTTGTATGTTCTGAAAGCTTGCAAAATTTTCAACAGCACCCGGCTTTTCCTACAGTCGCCCGTCGACAGCAGCAGAATTTAAATTACTTTCATCGTGTATGTTTCTAAATTATGGAAAGGAAGGATTACATGAGGAGTATTTTTGCAAAGTGTTCTTTTTTTAAAACTTAATTTTACTTCTTCCAAATGAGCGGGTTTCCGTTTGAGAATGGACAAACGTTTTTTGAAAATTGCCAGGGGCTCAGAGATGACCAGGATATTTGGTCAGCGATTCGATTCGTTCGGGTGCGGGAGAAAGTTCCGGGTTCTGATATGTGAAGGGTGGAAAAAGTAGCCGGAATCGTTCATTGCTCGACGAAATTTCGCGAGCCCATTTCTGTGAGAAAATTCAAAGGTTTTGGCATTTTGCGGAGAAAGGATCACCTTTTTCTCGCGCCTTCTCAGATCATTCCCTCGTCGCGAATATCTTTTTTGACGACGCGTGTTGAATGTGATCCAATTTTGTTGAAAAAATCGTAGCGTTTTTAAAGTGAAAGGGGGGGGGGAGAAGGAGGAATATCATGATTTTTTCGAACTTCCTTTGCGGCTTCCGTCGAATGAACAAGTTATTTCCGGAAAAAGAATCCCGTGTCCTATTTATCAGGCGTAATCGATGAGGATGATGAATGCGCTGGCTTTAGTGTTTTCCCACAATAAATATTTTTTGGTGACAAGCCGTGTTTCCTCACGAACATCGTGCACACGGACGCTTTGATTCATGTAGCTTTTTTTGAGAGTTATGTAGTGTTGTACGAAGTATTGTTTTTCTTCTGGGGCCGTGTAATCCGAAAATGATTTCTCGAAACTCGCGTACGTATGAATTATCGAAAGATTGATTCATAGCGTGAGAAGATGTGAAAGTCCCTGACAGCACTTATTTGTTTCGCTTTTTTTTCTTTTATATGGTTGAAAATTTGAGGAAGTATTGAGGCGAAATGGAAATTGGAATCGCATTTGCGATTTTATTGCTTTAAAATGCAGACCGTAATTTTTCTCCAAAATCTCTGTAACCTAAATTCGCTCTCTTGGAAGAGAACAATGATCATATCCCGTCGATGTAATAAATCACAATTTAACGCACAGTTTCTCAGTGAGATGTTTTTTTTATTATTTTATGCTCTTCTCAAATTATTTTTCGTGATTTCTTCCGAATACACTGAGATCCGTTTTCGGAGGAATTTTTCTTCCCTTGCATCTTTATCGTGTCTTCTTTTAAATTTAGGACGGATCCCATCAAGACCCTCTTGCGGGAAAAATGCATCGTGGGGAATTTTAAGATAAAAAAAAAACAAAGGTCTCCGCACGATTTTCTTTCAAGTGAACAAATTTTATCCCGTTGCTTGTGAAAATTCGAAGTGCTGAAACAGTAAAATAGTTCTAAAGTCAACGATGAAATTGTCTTAGAACTTATATTGTACCTTAAATATTTATATTTGGATTTTTTTTGTGTTCAAGGATAAAATTGTACCGGCTCCTTCATCTGAATACTCTTATGATAAACTTATATCACTGAAAATTCTTACGATATTTTATGATATTTTCTCATTGCAGGAAATTGACATTGGCAGCGTTGGTCCTGGTGACGATCGTCGTGGTTGCGGAAGCGAGTCCTATGGTGAGAATGCCGTTTATGAAATCATGACTGCAGTATTGATATTCCAATTTTATCTCAATTTGAAGAGCATTCAAAAAACTGAAGTGCGTGAAAAAGACTCCCTCCTTTCTTGAACGTTTCTGAGAATCGTTTAGCGAGCGCAAGCTGTAAGAGCTATTTTAGTTTAAGATCCATTATGTTGTTAAGTAGACCAGATACCGGCTCACTTTCGAAGCGAATAACACCCATTTAATGAGTTAATAAGGTTGGGGAGGGAAAGATGACGTTAAATTATTTCGAGCTGGTTTGGGAATCGTATTTGAATCTCCACAGAAGTGAGGAAAGGTATTATTTTTAGATCATTTCAAACTTTGCGAAGCTCATGTGACGGTTACTTTTTGACGATGATTTATCGTGTTTAATAAGTTAAATCAATGCAAATGGATGAATAACTCGTAAAGATTGCGAAAACGGATCTTCGTGACAGGGAAATCATTTTTTCTTTTTCAGTTTATGCTCTTCGAGTTCACTTGATTTACTCTGTGCGTAAAAATATGGCTAATGACTCAGCACGTGTGATATTAACTTGAATCTTGAGAATTCACCGAATCATTTGAAATCTTTATTTTTTAACCCCGTTGACCCGTTGAATTTTTTAAGGCTATTTTGAAATTTGTGTTACAATAAAACCCTTTCCCTTTACCGGACAATTCTTGACTAAGTGAAGCAGTTTATGTGTTTCAATACACGAGGGGGCCCAAGAAAAAATTGTGCAAATGTTCAAGCGGCCATGTTCAAAATAAAGTATGTGAAAAATTGGAAATCGTTGTTAAGGAATTTTGGTTTTTTCTTGAATTGGAGCTCAGCTTTTCGAATCTCACCTTCGACCTATTGCTGTTGGAAAATTTTCTGAAAGTTCTTCTGGCTGTGTCTGTATATCCCGTGATTTCCCTGAATTGTTTGGTAGTATGAAAGATTTATGCATGGAATGTAATTCGCATTTTAATTTTATGAGGTTTAAAAACTGCTCTTAGGATCTTTTATTCAGTGTTGCGTTTGCCATCAATTGCTTTGTGATGTGATTACCGAGTTAAAATTAATTTCTTCGAGACTAGGAAATCATTTAAAAATGGAAGAAAAAATCGGTCATTCGGTTGAAGCATCTGGAAGTGAGGGAATATAATTCCATTCGTAGTGCCAATTTTTCTAATCCCTTTCTATTCTGCTCGCAATCTTGAAATAAGTCAGTGACAATCGACGTGCATTTCCTCCAATGTTTGAGAAACTTGTATAGTGGACGTGATTGAAATTTATGCATCGACCCCGAAAAAGACGTGTATATGGAAGAAGTGTGTAATGCATTTGAAAAGGACAGGAGCGAAGTGGAACATCCCGGAAAACTGGAGCAAGCAACCGGTCATTGAGATGGGCCACTTTCCTGTCGCAGCTGGTGTTGCTTCGGTTTGCCGGGCTGAGGCTAATTAACGTCGCGTCCATCACGCGCTTGGCTTCAATCGGAGCTCATTTCTTTATTCATCGCCAAGACTGAAAAAAATATAATAATGATGAAAGGGATACACACATATAAGAAAAAGAACGGGAGAGAAGTAAAAGAAAATAATGTGGAGAATAAAAAAAAAAGAACACGCTGAGACGTACGTCGTAGGTTACGTGGATTATTTTCCAACTGACTCGTGATTGAAGCGTGCCCTGAAGCAACGATCTCTCGGATCCGGTTTTGGGAGTCAAAAAATCCCCCGGATGTGCTTTTCTTCATTGTAATAGTACCGTATTTTTTTTTTAGATTTGATTTTTTTTTTATTTTTGGCGAAAAATATTTTCTGATGGAAGCTGCTGTCTGCGAAAGGTTTCAGCGATTCATTTCCAAATATCCCCCCGGGGCTTCCCATTTTCGTAAAGAGAATGTTTGCATACTTTCGACGTGTCAATTTCTGAGTTGAAAGCTGACACGGTGGGGCTGAGAAGAAGGAAATTGAGCTTTGTGAAAAATTATATTTAGGTCAGCTGTATATAGTGTACAGGTGGAATCCCAATTTCCCTTTGAATTGTATGGCTTGCATTGTCTGTGTATATAGTCTGAAGGCAAATCAGTACAGTGCGGTAAAAGCAAAACAATTTCAGAAGGAATCCTGTTTTTTTTTCTCAACCGAATAGTGTTCAGAATCCGGATAGAAACGCTGCATTCCGCTCCCCTTTTTATTTTTGGCATCCTGAAAAATAAATGTGGGAGAATTCTCGAAAAAATTGCCAGAATAAATTTGAAATATCGCTTTAGAAGTCCGAGCGGTTATTGGCTTGTAATCGTTCAAATGCGTAATATATTTTATATTATGACAATTAAAAGAACTTCTTTCAACCGTCGCAAGACAATAAAGTTTTTTTTTGTTATTATTTTTTATGTGATTCGTTCTTGCCGTATATCAGTGCAACTGAAAATTGGACGACATTAAAAGGAGAATAATTTTGCTTTAATTTGACATTTTTATCGTGATCGCTCAAATAGTTCAATAATAATTTTTTTACAATTTTATTTCGGTCACCTACATTTAAGAATGTATAATGCTCAAGTCGATGGAGTTCGAAGTGTATTTTATATTACGATCAATTTGTTAAACAAAGCTGAACCGTGATCACTATGATTCGAAAGATTTTTTCCTGACTGGAATTTGTTCCATTAAAAAATTATTTCGTGGAAATCTTATGATGTTAATCTATTCGAGTCTCTTGAAGTTTAAATTTTGTGGTTGTTTTGAACATACGATTGAAATGTTATCCATTAACTCTGGCTCGATTGACGGAATTTAAATGAAAATTATCGACGGATTACAATCGTGAAAAGCTCCTGAGCGTCACGTTCAATTTAAAGTCATTAAAGCGGGTTACTTTTTATAAAAGGGAAATTAATGCTTGGCGCTGGTGAATTTTAATTGGAAGTGAGGCAAGTGCGACAGATTGCGAATGAGTGAAATGACAAAAAGGAAAAGTTGTTTCTACTGCGGTTTATTATCTCGTCTTTAGGGCATCAGCAGCAGGGAATTACTTTTTAGACGCGGCGTTTTTTTTC
This sequence comes from Notodromas monacha, assembly GCA_905338405.1. Lineage (NCBI taxonomy): Eukaryota > Metazoa > Arthropoda > Ostracoda > Podocopida > Cyprididae > Notodromas > Notodromas monacha. The sequence continues at coordinate 20,474 of CAJPEX010002579.1, forward strand.
TTCGTATAATTTTCTCTACAAGAATCTAATTTATGTTTTCAAATCATATACTGTACATGGAGAAAAGGAGAGAGCCGGAGAAAAAGGTATGAAACGCGGGAGAAAAACTAAAAAAAAAAGCAGCGAGATATGTTATTCGGATTTGTGTGTTGTAACCGCAAAGAAGTTTCCCTCTTATTTTTGTTGGTTGCTACTTTTTTTTCTTTCTTATTCTGTGAGAGAAAATGCGACGAGTGAAATTTGCTTTCTCGGATGATTTCTTCTTGTTGGTGGTCGCTTGCGCCGTATGATGATGAAGTTTACTCGCCGCAATCCCCCTAATTTTCATGGTTGTAAGAGCAACCGAGAGATGCCCCAGAATTTCCTTTTCCACTTTCTTTTAACGTTTCTTATGGGAAAACAAGGGAAAGCTCAGATTGTGTGGAAGATTTAAAAAAAAAAAAGGACCCCGTTCTTCATGAAACTGGCTTAAATAGTGATCCTTTGTTTAGTGGGACAGAAGATACCTTTTTTGTTGTTATTTGCATTCTTGACGCGAATTTTTTTTCGAACACTCGGTATGTTTTATGCAGTTTGAACAGGTATTGCGTTCGAAGAGATACCTTCGATTTGGTAGGAAATTTTGTATTTTCATGGTCCAATGAAACTGACTCATGAAGGTGAGGCATAATAGTAGAATAGTAGATTTTGCATAATCTGAGTATCTATAGAAGTGTTTTTCTGCCTAAAAATTCAGTCTGAGTCACCGTTTTTTGGCGTCGTTCTCTGGCTAGAACATTGTTCCAATGATCAACAGGCATGTGACCTACTAAAAAGAAGAACCACGTGTTCTTTCGTTGTTCATTCTGAAGTTGAAGCAATCCGTTATTTTCTATTTTTTATCACGAAAATATCTCAATAAGAATTACCGTAATTTCAAGGGGTACAGAAAGAATGCATCAATTGTTACGGAGTCCCCTAAAAAGAACCTTGAGGCCATGACTGAGTAAAATTAGGCTGAATGGATTAATGTTTTTCTTATTGTTTTCTAATTTATGATATTCCCTATTTTATATTCCCCATTATGTTGCTTTCTGGGTTTTTTTTTTACTATTCTTCTTCGCGCCAGAAGTTCGTTACAATTCTTCACCGGGTTAAATTGGTTTTGATGTGCCTCATCCGAAAACATCTAAATCAAAACATTTTAGGAATATTCAAGCATTTCCATTTCTGTAGAAACGTAAATTCTAGCGATTTGATTTCCCTCTATGAAACATTGAACCGCAAAAGAAACGTCCAAGATCAAGAAATACATTTTCACGACGCTCATTGATTCAGGAATGATTGTGTTCACTGAAACAAATTCTTGGATACACATTTGCAACAAGAAGAGACTTCGATTCTTTTTTTTTTTTTTCAAGGATCGTCACCTGTTACGCAGTCTGTTATCCAAATAATAATTCGATGGCCGATTCGAAGTGTCCGGGGTATATGCTAATATCCTGTACTTTACTTTCATATTTCTTTCCGTGTAGAATGTCTTTGACCGGAGCGAGAGGCAACAGCTGTGGCAGCAACTGAGGTTCCAGTTCCAGCAGTTCCGGAAGCGTCTCTCCACGTCTGGCCTGTTCAACTTCCGAGTTCCGACTTGGCTCGTGCGAGCCGGCAACAATTTGGGACTCAAACGGCGGCAAGCGTCTGTGACGCGGGAAGACGCGAACGGGAATCATCACCAGATGTCGCACCATGACAACGAAATGATGTCAGGCCAGCAAAAACAACAAGAACAACATCAGCTTCGACGGGACCGCAAACAGCAGCAGCAGCAACAACAACAACAACAACAGCAAGAACAGCAAGAATATCAGGACCGCAACTATGACGGGTTCGCTTTTTTTTCTGGTTTTTATTTTCTTTGTCCGTCAGTGCAGTTCGTGAGCAAAAAGGGGTTGGAAGGATTAGCGCTGATTTTCTCAGGGGGTGGGCATTTCAGGGCGACATCTACGATGATTAGCAAAATCGGATAAATATTTTGCTGTCGTTCGCGGTAGGGGGATTCAAAAATTAAAAGTTAGCTGTTCATCGATGTCATCAGGCGATGAATGTTATACGGTGGTGGGATGGAGGTTTGTTTTTCATTTCGTAGACGTCCCTGGTGCGTGACCTCAAATGCCCAGAAGGTTACGGATGCTCTGAGTTATTCGAAATTATCATTATTTAAAAGTTTCGTGCGTTGCATTTCGGTGCAAGCACATCCTGTAAATGGTAAATATGTTGACATATTTCAGCATTTTGATCCAAGGTGTTCTGAAACTCCTTATTCCCGGTTCTGCTGTGGAACATGAGGATTTTCCAGGCTTAAAAATGTGCAGTACCTTTATGTAAAAAAAAATTCAGTACTTTTAACTGCGGTTCTTGAAAGCAACGCCTGGACTCTGGTATTCCGCAAATTGTTGTTGCCAATGCAACGAAAATGTGTTTGTTGGTCATGTTTGTTTCGTGGATTTTATAAATTTCGTGAGATTTAATCATGCGGTGCGTTAGATTACCCTAAACTACGTTTGCGTAGGAATAATAGATCAAGTTAATTTAAACCAGTTTGAGTTCGAGTAGTTCAAGAATTTTTTTTTCCAGCTTAGTCCACTTTTATTTTGGCTAGTGCTTCTGGCGACACCTGCCTGATATTAAAAAAAAGAAGGCCTGGGTTCGAATCTGTAAAACCCAGAACCATTACTGAGTATCACTTTCTGTGTCAGTTGAGTAGATCTATGTTATCCGTTTCGTCGCTGAGATGTCAAGTGTACAGTACTGTTGAAAGTTTACCCATTCCGAAAGAACCCATTTGAGGATGATTTGTCAATGTGCGTTTCAACGTTACTGAAAAATTAATGTTCATTGAAAGTTATAAGAAATTATTTGTGCTATTTCTTTACGTTTACAGGCGTGAGTTGAAAATTTCAAAGCTGGCTTTTCTTGCTCAAATGGCGATCGATGCTATAGTCATTTTATTAAATATTCGAACTAATGTTTAATTTTGATTGATTAAAAAGGTTGGAAGGATTTTCGCAGCAGATTTTAGAAGGTTAACATTTCCGGACGCAGTGCAGAGATTGCCGAATGATTCCTCAGGATCGTCTAGTATTTTTACAGTCTTTGCCCATTTCTCTCACCATTGATGTGAATAATGCTTTTATTCTCCAACTACAGTATTTGCCAATGTGTTTCTTTTAGAATGATGACAAATTGTTTTGTTTCAGATTCAACCAATACCAATGAACACGATCCTGCTGCGAAGCGTCGTCGCAGTCTCGATCCCACGCTTCCACTCGCCATCATGAACTCGAAACCCAAGAATTGGACGAAGAAAAGATAGGAAACGAGAATGACAAGAAACTGACATGAATCCATGAACGTGTGTCTAAATTTCTCTGCTTACGACGATTTCCGGAAACAGTTGTCGACGAGGAATTCGACGAATGCGGTGAAGAGGGAAAGAACAAGTTTCCGTGTTCATTCTCCAGCTGACGCGTTCGTCAAAAAAGAAAACAGAGAAGTTTCGGCGTTTCCTCTTTTTTTTTCATGGACACAAAAATCGATTTTACGGGATCAAGTGATAAGTTCGTTTTTCGTTGACGTTTTGTTTTGTTTGTTATTGTTGTATTGCGTGTTTTTGTTGTTTTTGCGGAGGTATTTATTTATTTATGGTTTGTTTGCCCGCCTTTTTATCATGTCAATGAGTACCTCCAGGATTGTTGATACAATGACATATACGGAACATATTTTGAACAGAATCTCACGTCCGTAATTTGTATTTTCTTCCTGAAAATTTGAAACTCTTTATTGTTAAATCGAGGGTTTATGCTTATTTGCAGGAGGCTGCCGATTTTCAAATGGGCAGCATTATTGCATTTATTTTCTGGAGCTCTCGTATTTGTAGGTTTTTAATACATTCCAAATCTATTTCGAAGAGGAATTAGTTCTTTGCAAGCAGAACTAATCAGCACAGGTTTACAATCAAACTTCTGCTAATCTGGTTAGCTTAATCAATTGAAATTATTTCCTGACCAGATTGTTAGAACTGTTCATTCATTTAATGATGTCCTACCCAAGATTTTTAATTCCTTGTGTAAATTATTAATTATTGGTATCTACTGTAATTCGTATTTTTTTAATAGTTTTCTGCGACAAGTTGTTCAAACATTAGCTACAATTTCATGACAAAAATACCCCTACAAGTTCAACTAAGCAAGGTTTGAACCAGCAAGTTTTGAAATTTAAGAGTTTAAATTGCATTCGACTTGAGAAAATTGGCCAGGAAACAACTTTGATATACTGTACTGTTTTATGAAGGTTTTAAACTTATGCAGTTTTGACTTGGGAAGGTCCAAATGTAGTTTAGCTCAGAAGCAGCATCTATTTATGGACTCCCCTTTGTTTTGGTACCACTTTGGGTATCAGCAATANACGCGAACGGGAATCATCACCAGATGTCGCACCATGACAACGAAATGATGTCAGGCCAGCAAAAACAACAAGAACAACATCAGCTTCGACGGGACCGCAAACAGCAGCAGCAGCAACAACAACAACAGCAAGAACAGCAAGAATATCAGGACCGCAACTATGACGGGTTCGCTTTTTTTTCTGGTTTCTATTTTCTGTGTCCGTCAGTGCAGTTCGTGAGCAAAAAGGGGTTGGACGGATTAGCGCTGATTTTCTCAGGGGGTGGGCATTTCAGGGCGACATCTACGATGGCGGGCAAAATCGGATACATATTTTGCTGTCGTTCGCGGTAGGGGGATTCAAAAATTAAAAGTTAGCTTTTTATCGATGTCATCAGGCGATGAATGTTGGTGGTGGGATGGAGGTTTGTTTTTGATTTCGTAGACGTCCCTGGTGCGTGACCTCAAATGCCCACAAGGTTACGGATGCTCTGAGTTATTCGAAATTATCATTATGTATAAGTTTCGTGCGTTGCATTTCGGTGCAAACAAATCCTGTAATTGGTAAATATGTTGACATATTTCAGCATTTTGATCCGAGGTGTTCTGAAACTCCTTATTCCAGGTTCTGCTGTGGAACATACGGATTTTCCAGGCTTAAAAATGTGTAGTACCTTTATGTAAAAAAAAAAATCAGTACTTTTAACTGCGGTTCTTGAAAGCAACGCCTGGACTCTGGTATTCCGCAAATTGTTGTTGCCAATGCAACGAAAATGTTTTTGTTGGTCATGTTTGTTTCGTGGATTTTATAAATTTCGTGAGATTTAATCATGCGGTGCGTTAGATTACACTAAACTACGTTTGCGTAGGAATAATAGATCAAGTTAATTCAAACCAGTTTGAGTTCGAGCAGTTCAAGAATTTTTTTTTCCAGCTTAGTCCACTTTTATTTTGGCTAGTGCCTCTGGCGACACCTGCCTGATATTCAAGAAAAAAGAAGGTCTGGGTTCGAATCGGTAGAACCCAGAACCGTTACTGCGTATTACTTTCTGTGTCAGTTGAGGGGATCTATGTTATCCATTTCGTCGCTGAGATGTCTAAGTGTACAGTACTGTTGAAAGTTTACCCATTCCGAAAGAACCCATTTGAGGATGATTTGTCAATGTGCGTTTCAACGTTACTGAAAAAGTAATGTTCATTGAAAGTTATAAGAAATTATTTGTGCTATTTCTTTACGTTTACAGGCGTGAGTTGAAAATTTCAAAGCTGGCTTTTCTTGCTCAAATGGCGATCGATGCTATAGTCATTTTATTAAATATTCGAACTAATATTTAATTTTGATTAATTAAAAAGATTGGAAGGATTTTCGCCGCAGATTTTAGAAGGTTAACATTTCCGGACGCAGTGCAGAGATTGCCGAATGATTCCTCAGGACGTCTAGTATTTTCACAGTCTTTGCCCATTACCATTGATGCGAATAATGCTTTTATTCTCCAACTACAGTATTTGCCAATGTGTTTATTTTAGAATGATGACAAATTTTTTTGTTTCAGATTCAACCAATACCAATGAACACGATCCTGCTGCGAAGCGTCGTCGCAGTCTCGATCCAACGCTTCCACTCGCCATCATGAACTCGAAACCCAAGAATTGGACGAAGAAAAGACAGGAAACGAGAAGGACAAGAAACTGACATGAATCCATGAACGTGTGTCTAAATTTCTCTGCTTACGACGATTTCCGGAAACAGTTGTCGACGAGGAATTCGACGAATACGGTGAAGGGAAAGAACAAGTTTCCGTGTTCATTCTCCAGCTGACGCGTTCGTCAAAGAAGAAAACAGAGAAGTTTCGGCGTTTCCTCTTTTTTTTTTCATGGACACAAAAATCGATTTTACGGGATCAAGTGATAAGTTCGTTTTTTCGTTGACGTTTTGTTTTGTTTGTTAGTGTTGTATTGCGTGTTTTTGTTGTTGTTGCGGAGGTATTTATTTATTTATGGTTTGTTTGCCCGCCTTTTTATCATGTCAATGAGTACCTCCAGGATTGTTGATACAATGACATATACGGAACATATTTTGAACAGAACCTCACGTCGGTAATCTGTATTTTCTTCCTGAAAATTTGAAACTCTTTATTGTTAAGTCGAGGGTTTATGCTTATTTGCAGGAGGCTGCCGATTTTCAAATGGGCAGCATTATTGGATGTATTTTATGGAGCTCTCGTATTTGTAGGTTTTTGATACATTCCAAATCTATTTCAAAGACGAATTACAAGAAACGTTCGTCTTGATTAGTCGTGTCCAAATGTTAGTTTGAAGACGATTAGACCAATCGAATTAGTTAACTTTAATAAAGGACTGGTCTAACAATCTTGACAAGTAAGTAAATTACTACAGGATCCCAAGATTTTTAATTCCTTGTGTAAATTATTAATTATTTACTATAATTGGTATTTTTTAATAGTTCTCTGCGACAAGGTTTTCAAACATTAGCTACAATTTCATGACAAAAATACCCCTACAAGTTCAACTAAGCAAGGTTTGAACCAACAAGTTTTGAAATTGAAGAGTTTAAATTGCATTCGACTTGAGAAAATTGGCCAGGAAACAACTTTGATATACTGTACTGTTTTATGAAGGTTTTAAACTTATGCAGTTTTGACTTGGGAAGGTCCAAATGTAGTTTAGCTCAGAAGCAGCATCTATTTATGGACTCCCCTTTGTTTTGGTACCACTTTGGGTATCAGCAATATGTTACATATTATTGTCGAATTCAGTTTGGGGAGAATTTTGTTGTTAGAGAACCCCTTATGATTTTGGGGGAGGGGGGACCACAAAAATTGTTATGCAGAAAAAATCCCTGTAGACAAGTTCATTGTAGAGAGTGTCCACCTACATGTGTAACTGAAGGTGTATTTCAAATTGTCCTGAGATCAGAAATGGATTTGGGAACCCACAATTCTTAAATTTCAATAACAGTTGCATGAATAATGTAAAGCTGCTGAAAATGTTAAACCCTGGATGGCAGAGGATTCCTTTTTTATCCTGTACTAGAGTCATTACTTTCCTTGGGGGAGATATGTTTCAGTTTGACCAAAGGCCACTGAAATTCCCCCAGGTTGGGAATGCCAAAGTCAGATAAACCCTGGATGGCAGAGGATTCCTTTTTTATCCTGTACTAGAGTCATTACTTTCCTTGGGGGAGATATGTTTCAGTTTGACCAAAGGCCACTGAAATTCCCCCAGGTTGGGAATGCCAAAGTCAGAAAAAATCTGGGAAAAGAATATCATATTGTCTTGAGAAACTGCGATGTCAATCCTATGACAGGAATGCTGGAAAAATGCCACCCAGTGAGGATTTTTTTCCAGGCAAAATTATCTGCTGGATTATAAAAGAATGTTGTACTTTTTCCCAACTTAGGCCTTGGTCCAAAAATATGACTTCTTCAATATCCAGTGCTCATGGGCACAACATTTTGCAAAAATAATCAGAATTTGCTGAAAATGGGTCAATTGGTTGTAGACCCTTGTAAGAAAGTCCCATATGCACGTTATTCTGTATCTTGTATGTGTTATTACTGAATTTTTACTTCTGATTTAATCCCAAACTACCAGCAGATGCAGAGTGAATTTAATCTCGTGGATTCCTTATTATAGAAGAAAAACAGCATCAGGAAAATATGAGAGCTGGTATGGAAAGAAGCATGAGAAGACCGCCGAGACACGCAGTTTTCCAACAACGAATGCCGTCTTGGAAGCCCATCATGAATGCCGGCACAGTGATTGGGAATAAGAAGCGTCAGAGGAAGTAGAAGGACCGGAAACCAAGTTAGTAGCGCGAAAAGTTAAGGTTTCACTTCTGGAAGCTCAACCTGATGTGCCTGACGCTCAGGGCTCTACCTGCGTAAACAGGAAACGAACCCAAGGATCCGAGTGCGACGGACTGCGAATGTTGGATCGGGTTCCAAGTGTTGGTGGACGAGCCCTGGACCGGAGACGTGTACGTGTTGTACAAGCTGGAGGATTTCTTTCAAAATCACAGGCACGATTCTTTGATGTTTGTCTACGATATTCTGAATCTGTATCTCAATTTGTTCTTAATATTTTTGTGCAATTTTGCGAAAATTTAACCGCAGCATATACGCGTCATCAATGACTCACCATGTACTGCCCTACATATGTTTCCGACTTCAAAAATTGCGAAGGCTTCCGATTCAATTTTTATAAACTGTACTGTATAATTTCACGCCCAGAGTGTGTATGGAAAATCTTAAAATTGAGGGGGAAAAACAAAATAAAAGCGAGAAGAAGTTTTGCCCATGGTTTGGCTGGGATTCCGTTGAAGACTCCTCAAAAATCCTGCTTTGATTTTTTATTTTTTCATGCTTACAGGAATGAAGTAATGATACTTTCAACTATTGAGACACAATGAAGTACGGTAACACTGTGGTTAACAGAGACCTGAGACACACATTTTTAGAAAGCCATACTTTTCTTATTACATGTTTTGTTGTAACAATTAAAAGTCTACCTCTGCATTTTTATTTATGAATGCTGGTTTTAATTGTCGATTAATAATGAATTGGGTCCCTGAAATGCGAAATCGATCTGTTCCAGGTTTTTTGTTTAAAAATTGTATTTTTAGGATCACAAATTCCTTAAGCTTTCACTAAGAAAAATTAATTTGACAGCAACAAAAAATTCCGCCAGACCCCTTAAGTTTTAAATGAGACAAGTTATAAGTACTGTGTTGTACTTCTTTGTTACAATTACATGAATAGCTTTGAATTTTTTTTACTGACAAATGCGTGACTCACCCTTTTTTAAAGCTACTTATGTACAGTATTTCATGAGTACTGTATAAATATAATTTTTTAATTTTGGCTTGCTTGTTCAAGGATAGTCACAATCATACTATAAAAAAGAAATTTGGCTCAAGGTAAACTCTATATTTTCTGAAATTCTAAAATTTCAGCCAAAAAGAAAAAAAACTACTATATATGCACTCTATTTATTTTCACATTTTCTTCAATGGTTTAAATGATTCAAAATTTTATTTTAAGAATAGCAATAATAATGTCAAAAGTTCAGAGCGTCAAACGATTAAATAATCGATTAATAATGAATTGGGTCCCTGAAATGCGAAATCGATCTGTTCCAGGTTTTTTGTTTAAAAATTGTATTTTTAGGATCACAAATTCCTTAAGCTTTCACTAAGAAAAATTAATTTGACAGCAAAAAAAAAATTCCGCCAGACCCCTTAAGTTTTAAATGAGACAAGTTATAAATACTGTGTTGTACTTCTTTGTTACAATTACATGAATAGCTTTGAAATTTTTTTTACTGACAAATGCGTGACTCACCCTTTTTTAAAGCTAATCATGTACAGTATTTCATGAGTACTGTATAAATATAATTTTTTAATTTTGGCTTGCTTGTTCAAGGAGAGTCACAATCATACTATAAAAAAGAAATTTGGCTCAAGGTAAACTCTATATTTTCTGAAATTCTAAAATTTCAGACAAAAATTTTTTTTTGATGATATATACGTGAGATAAATAAAAGTGTAAAAGAAGTTACCAAATTTACTAAGTTTTAAAATAAAATTCTTATCGTTATTATTACAGTTTTCAAGTCTCGCAGTTTGCTAATTTATGATGAATTGGTTTTAATCAAGCACTCTTTTGCCTCAAAAACTTCTTCTAATGAAAAAATCCGTTATATAAGACGGACATATGAAAATTTTGAGGACTTTTTGTTCCCCAAGTCATTCATTATGCGAAGACCCACTTCTAGATACTGTAATAAAAAGTTTTTGCGTTTTGATACATGCTTCCAGGAGATATGCCAAGTCATTCGATGCGACGCAACTCTCTGGAACAATCAAGAACCAAGTGAATGAGGACTGTTACCCCATGGACTACCTCTTGGTGGACAAAAGGAGAACCCCGATGATGCCCTGCGGCTACTAACGGTTGTCGTACAAGTTGCTGTGGATGCTCTATAAGATAAGTTTAAGAAGTTAAGAGATGTCCCTTCCAGGCCTTTTGTACAAGAAAGACACTGAGGTGCTGCTACTTATTGAAACTTCTGCGTTTGCGTCATTTTCAGATTCAGCAGATGAAAATGAAACACGGATTCCGATTCCGATTCGTCGCACGCAAATAGCGTGGGAAATTGATAAAAAGAGACGCTTTGGCAACCCTCGAGGATTCCATTTGAATCATGCTGAAGCTTTCAATAGAACTGTGAGACCAGTTTCTTGGAGAAAGTCAGTTTATGAACTGGATCCAGAGAATCCTGGGAACAATGGACTGCAGAATGAGCCACTTATGGTGAATTTCATCCCTCGGGGTTGGATGGGATATTTAATGAGCTTTGAATATATTGTATGTGGTTTTTCTAAAATTTCAAATATTGTAAACAGTATTTTTAAAATCCTTCGCAAAATAGTACTGTAATAGGAACACTATTGAATCTCAGCCAAACTCAATGAAACTCCACTCAATTCAATTCCTGTTGGGTACAACGCCCAAAAATATACAGTACTGTGGGGCCCCCGCTTTAAAAAATATTATTTGCAAAAATAATTTTCCAAAATTTTCAGGTGAACATTCAGTGACCTACAAAACAGCAATTTTCATCAAAAATATCGTTTTAAGTGTAATAGGTCATTTTGAGCTGAAACTCTGGAATTTCCAATTACTGTTAATAAACTGTGAAAATAATTGTATAGTTTTGTCCTTTCTTGTCTTCAAATTTTGAGAATTTCGGAAAGTTAAGTGTACCATGATCCATGAACTGCCAATCATCATTTTCTAACTGATTGATATTCTCATTTTTTCCTGATCAAATGGAATAACAAATCACAGCACAAGGAGCATAAAGTAGACCCATAACTTGAAGAGGCAGATTGAGATAAATTGAATAATAATGGTTAATTATTTCGGGAATATTGGGTAAAAGCTTCAAGTCTGCACTTCTGTATGACTTTCACTTGGTTTTTCATTGAATCCCTTTTCTTAAATTCAGACTTGTTCTTAATACTGTATACTTGAATTCCAATTTATGAAACAATGCAACTCAAAAATATCTTGCACACATTGTTTAAGATCATTGTCCTTGCTCAATTCTTCCCTCTGATTGAAAAGGCAAGTTGAAAAGAGTCTGTGCTTGTTTAAATAATTTAGTTATATTTGTATGGCTCAGGCTTACGAAATTTAAATGCAACATAACTCAACTATCATATAATTTACCAATGGTTTCAAAGAATAGGGATAGTTGGGATTCTTTGATGCTTGTCCATCTTAAAAATTAATGGTTGGTTGTTGGAGTATACATTGAGGTATATAACATTAAATTGAATTTCTAAATTTACTGTCAAGAATCTGGAGTTCAGTGGATTGGTTTTCTAAATATTGGCTATTTTCATATTCTGCAGTTTTGGAGATATTTTTCAAACAAAATTTTTCTGGAATAGAACAATATCCTGCCCAAGTGGGGAAATTGGTGCTCACTGGTGATATGTTGGTAATTCTATACAGTGACCCTGCTGTGCACTTGAACTGTACCAAAGTTCTTCTGTTGCAAATGCATATCCCTAATGTTCACGAATTGTGTGTTCAGACCAGGATTACTCAGGGTCATATTTGTGAACAACTAAGTTACACCAAGGTTACAGCTGGTGCATTTGTGTGGTACTCCTGTTATTTCACATTTGTGCACCAAATGTAGCCCAGGAATGGTAGCAAAATTTTGTCTACAGAGGTGCATGCTTGTAATCACAGAATAGCCCATGTACACCAATTGTGACCCCAGTTTGCACCATTTGTGGGGTCACTCAAAGAATAGCACCCCACTTGGGCTGGCATTGCTGAGGTGAGACTGAGTAGCCCATGTATTTTAACTAAGTTTTTAGTGACCTCTGATCAGTCTTTCATCATTTTTCATAGCTTAGAAAGAAAATCTGATGTAGATGTCGCACTACAGATATGGATGCGTCCGGCCGCCTTTTCAACATTCAAGAAAATCTACGGCAGAATCGACCCTTGGACCAACTCCTCGTCGTATCGGGCCATCGGCAGGATCATCAACGACATCTTCACGGCCCTGCTGTCATTAGGAAGTCACAGACATCCGATCGTTCTTCCTCCCGGCGTGTACACCATCAAGATTGGGTACAACTACCCCGCTACCTCGTGGCGGAAGTCAGTATCGGTCGTGTCTACTTCGTATTTCGGCGGCAAGATGGGGTTCCTGTGCATCGGATATTTCGTCGTAGGGACGCTGAGTTTCTTTTTGGGGATCGGGTTGATCTTTGTCCATGTCTTGTGGGGGAAACGAACTGCAGAGTTGATTGGCATTGACAGAAACACGCCTTATTTTATGCCAGGGAGGCAGAAACCTTCTTGTACCTTCTTCATGTGAAATCTGAAACTTTGACTTTGTGAAGTGTTATTTGCTGGTGATGTTTCTGGAGCCGGATTTTGAAATTGCAAATGTAGCAAAAAAGCTNATGATTGCCAACAGCATGTTCAACGACACCTACGAGATATTCTATTCAAATTCTTCAATTCTCTACAGGGAAGGTCCGGAAAACATGTTCTTTCTGTGACTCCACGACGATGAATAACTTTGAAGACGGTTTGCATCATTTTCAGATTCAGCAGATGAAAGTGAAACACGGATTCCGATTCCGATTCGTCGCACGCAAATAGCGTGGGAGATTGATAAAAAGAGACGCTTTGGCAACCCTCGAGGATTTCATTTGAATCATGCTGAAGCTTTCAATAGAACTGTGAGACCAGTTTCTTGGAGAAAGTCAGTTTATGAACTGGATCCAGAGAATCCTGGGAACAATGGACTGCAGAACGAGCCACTTATGGTGAATTTCATCCCTCGGGGTTGGATGGGATATTTAATGAGTCTTGAATATATGTGGTTCTTCTAAAATACCAAATATTGTAAACAGTATTTGTAAAATCCTTGACAAAATAGTAATAGGAACACTATTGAATCTCAGCCAAACTCAATGAAACTCCACTCAATTCAATTCCTGTTGGGTACAACGCCCAAAAATATACAGTACTGTGGGGCCCCCGCTTTAAAAAATATTCTTTGCAAAAATAATTTTCCAAAATTTTCAGGTGAACATTCAGTGACCTACAAAACAGCAATTTTCATCAAAAATATCGCTTTCAGTGTAATAGGTCGTTTTGAGCTGAAACTCTGGAATTTTCCAATTACTGCATATAAAATGTGAAAATAATTGTATAGTTTTGTCCTTGCTTGTCTTCAAATTTTGAGAATTTCGGAAAGTTAAGTGTACCATGATCCATGAACTGCCAATCATCATTTTCTAACTGATTGATATTCTCATTTTTTCCTGATCAAATGGAATAGCAAATCACAGCACAAGGAACATAAAGAAATAAAATTTAGACCCATAACTTGAAGAGGCAGATTAAGATAAATTGAATAATAATGGTTAATTATTTCGGGATTTTTGGGTAAAAGCTTCAAGTTTGCACTTTTGTATGACTTTCATTTGGTTTTTCATTGAACCCTTTTTCTTGAAAAGAGATTTGTTTTTAGTACTTTTGATCTCCAATTTATGGAGCAATGCAACTCAAAAGTATCATTCACACATTGTTTATGATCATCGTCCTCGCTCAATTTTTTCCTCTGATTTAAAAGGCTGGTTGAAGAGATTCTGTGCTTGTTCAAATAATGTTGTTATATTTGTATGGCTCAGGTGTATGAAATTTAAATGCAGCATAACTCAACTATCTTATAATTTACCAATTGTTTCAAAGAATATGGATAGGTACGATTCTCTGATGCTTGTATATCTTTAGAAATGGCTGGTTGTTGGGGTATACATTGAGGTGTATAACATTAAATTGACTTGCTAAATTTACTGTCAAGAATTTGGAGTACACTGGATTGGTTTTCTAAATATTGGCTATTTTCATATACTGCAGTTTTGGAGATATTTTTTCAAACAACACTGTTCTAGAATAGAACAATATTCTACCCAAGTGGGGAAATTGGTGCACACTGGGGATATGTTGGTAATTCTATACAGTGACCCTGCTGTGCACTTGAACTGTACCAAAGTTCTTCTGTTGCACATGCATATCCCTAATGTTCACCAATTGTGTGTTCAGACCAGGATTACTCAGGGTCATATTTGTGAACAAATAAGTTACACCAAGGTTACAGTTGGTGCATTTGTGTGATACTCCTGTTATTTCACATTTGTGCACCAAATGTAGCCCAGGAATGGTAGCAAAATTTTTTCTACAGAGGTGCATGCTTGTAATCACAGAATAGCCCATGTACACCAATTGTGACCCCAGTTTGCACAATTTGTGGGGTCACTCAAAGAATAGCACCCCACTTGGGCTGGCATTGCTGAGGTGAGACTGAGTAGCCCACGTATTTTAATATCTTCTTAGTGACCTCTAATCAGTCTTTCATCATTTTCTTAGCTTAGAAAGAAAATCTGATGTAGATGTCGCACTACAGATATGGATGCGTCCGGCCGCCTTTTCAACATTCAAGAAAATCTACGGCAGAATCGACCCTTGGACCAACTCCTCGTCGTACCGGGCCATCGGCAGGATCATCAACGACATCTTCACGGCCCTGCTGTCATTAGGAAGTCACGGACATCCGATCGTTCTTCCTCCCGGCGTGTACACCATCAAGATCGGGTACAATTACCCCGCCACCTCGTGGCGGAAGTCGGTATCGGTCGTGTCTACTTCGTATTTCGGCGGCAAGATGGGGTTCCTGTGCATCGGATATTTCGTCGTAGGGACGCTGAGTTTCTTTTTGGGGATTGGTTTGATCTTTGTCCATGTTTTGTGGGGGAAGTATCGGTCGTGTCTACTTCGTATTTCGGCGGCAAGATGGGGTTCCTGTGCATCGGATATTTCGTCGTAGGGACGCTGAGTTTCTTTTTGGGGATCGGGTTGATCTTTGTCCATGTCTTGTGGGGGAAACGAACTGCAGAGTTGATTGGCATTGACAGAAACACGCCTTATTTTATGCCACCCTCCGTCTTTGGAAGAACATGGAAGAAGTACACTTTAGACTTTGAAACTGAAACACTTCACAATAAACGACCACTACAAAGACCTCGGCCTAAAACTTTAACGTTTACATCGTTTTTTCGAAACAATTTTATGTTTGCTCGAGAAAAAAAATTCAAGAGGGGAATCCTTCAGTCGCGGGTTCTACAGTAAGGTTTGGTAAAACATTCAGTCCTTATCCCTTGTCATTGAACACTCAAAAATATGAATTTATAATAAATGTGGATGTATTTTTTCGTTTAAGCGATTTGAAAGAATGAAATCGATCATCTGGTAACGCCAGAACTGAAGGTTCACTGAGTAAATTCCATATTTCATAAATTCTAAGCTGTGACAAAGATTAAATATTAAATTCAGAATATTTCCCTACAGAATTTATTCTGATAACCATGCTGAGCCGGTTCGCAGATATGATTATGATCACTTCCAATTTCGTGGTGAGCAAAGAATGAGAAATTGATTTAAATAACTGAAATAAAAGCATGTACAGTATTTTCTTCCAAGGAAGCACTTGCTTCCACTTCAGGTTTTTATCCTAAGGAGCTTGCTTTACTGTTCAGTGGATTCTGCTAAACTTGAAAGACACGTATATATAACGCAAATTTTACAATTAAAAATTTCTTGAAGGGAAAAGATAGAATCGCATTGATAAATATGATTGAAATTGACCTAGTTTTTTCCTTGACACTCCAATTGCAAAGACAAGTTTAACGGTAGGAAATATTTTTTCCCGATCTGTAAATCTGAAAATTTATGGATTTCAGAAAGCATGAGGAACTCAAAATCAAATACAGTAAAATACTGTACAGGGAGTTTACTTCATAAACTATACATGCATCTGTACAGTCCAGTTAGTTGACCAGCTGAAGGAAAATCTAGTTTAGTTAAATCTGTTTTTAATTTTTCCAACTCCCAAGCCTTTTGATTGCTAACATGAGCACTACTCTTCCCAAAAATTATGATTGAATGAGGAGTATTTATAGGAAACAATTCATGCTGTGGATCAGGGAGAGATCAGGCAATTTACTCCCTGTACCATAAAATTAGGTGAAAGCAAAAAAATTGAAGAAGTAAAACAACTTCCTTGGCTTTCAGAGATTCTTGGCAAAATAAGCTTAGTCAAACTAAATTTTTAGAGTAGTTCATGGGAAAAGAAGTTGCAGCTGCTGGATGCAATGGCTTATTAGCCACATTTGGTGCATGACATCTCACTGGAAAATGATCAAAACCATCTTCAGCATTTGGCAATATCAATGAATAATATTCACAACTCCAACATTTCAAGATATGTTATTTGCATCTTCTGGTTTGGCACAGTTTTTTTTTTTAGTATTCCTTGCATGATAAGACAGGGCTCATGCAATAAATGGGAGGATGAGATAATTTGAGAGAAGAGTACCTGGTTCACTTAGCAGCACTATGTAACGGCCAAAAAGTGGTTGTGATCCAGGCCCATTTGGGCTGAATGTGAAGCCAATTAGCCCACCCGACTGTTGCTCTATTTGTTCTCAGTGGTGGCCTGTATACACATGACTCTTCTTTTTTTCTGCATGTGTGTGTGTGTGTGTTTTGTTGTTGTTAGACAGGGGTTATGATATCGGGAAGAGGAAACATGCGAGAGGATGAGGACAGCAGAGACGCAGGAGGTCTTCACATGGGCCTCAGCAAAACGCAT
>CAJPEX010002580.1:0-37654 GCA_905338405.1 Notodromas monacha
TCCCGCCGTTCCGAGAAGTTATGATGATTGCCAATCACTTCCACTTCACCGGAAATCGGATTAGCGCGATGCATTCGACAGCCATTGCGGAGCAGAAATCAGGAAAAGCTGCACGAGGGCACAACAACCGAGGCCCTTTTACGAAGAGGAAGGAAATAGAGTAGCATGAAATAGACGGGACAGAAATCAAGAAATAACCCTCCGAGTCACCGGATAATGCGATGTCCAGTTTCGTTCTCGCATAAGTGCAGGGTTCAGGGTACTTCTTTCCTAAATTTTTTTCTTTCTATTGAATAGTCGTTAATACCGTAGAAAAAAGGGACCAAAAAGTACAATCCATGTTTTAAGCTCAAGTTCACAGGAGCTTCTAAAAGGTTTTAACCTGTCAACCTGAATAAATAGTCTAAAATCACTCGATTGTTCATCAAATCATGTTCAAACATTGTTCACTTTTCAATACTCAGCAGCATGGTTAATGCAACAACAACAAAAATCACAGAAACAGAGTTTATAAATCGGAGTTTTTCCTTGTTTCAGAAACTGAAATCAATGTCTTACAGAAAAATGCACGCCACGTCTACAAACTTTTTTGGATTGACATGAGAATAAAAAAGGATCGGAAGTTTTCAATGAAAGCATGTGAACAGAAACTTCGAATTTTTGAAACGTCCAATCGTTTTGCAACTTATTTTTATGGAGAGTTGGGTTCGAAAAAATACAATTGATTTTCAAAATTTTCTCGAAATGAATTTTTTTCATGAACTGCCGTGAAATGCGCTTCAATTTTTATAACGTGTTATGTTCCTTATTTTAGATGCGTTCGACAGGATCCACGGAATCGATATTGACCAAAAAACGAAATGTCTTTTTCATAAACTTTCAGGAGCATCTTTTCAGAGATTTCTTAAACCAGTATAATGTACTCCACGGCCATAAAATTCGAAGTTCGAATCACGCCAAGGAAGAAGAAGAAAAAGGGGCTTTCTCTCGAATACTTTTGCTCCGCTAGCTTAGAGCCATATCTTTTAATTAGTGCTAAAGGAGGGCGCCTTCTTTTCGGACCTTCTTTTTGCTATTCGTTTCTTTTTAGCTTACGTACTTCTCCTTGATTTAGCAAAAAGAAAAGCATCTTCCTCCAGCAAACGACGTCCGATCACTTATTCTTTCACACGCTCCACAAGACCTCGTCCTCATCGAGAGTCGAATCCGCTTTTAAAATCCCCTCTTTGCTCGCAAAGAAACGAACACCGCCTTTCGAGGTAATTGATCCCTGCTTCGCTCCCGGTGATCCCTTCGCAATTCCCCCAAGCCCCATGAAAAATGATCCCTCGCTTCTCACGGAAGATCCCCCAGCAAGTGCGGGGAGAAACGAGAACGAGATAATAAAAGGGGGAGAAACGAGGAAAGCCCCTTCAAACTGTACACTTGACCAGATTCCGATTACCAACATTTTTTCGCTGAATAAACATCCCTTGTTATCAACAAAAACAACAACAACAAAAGAGAAGGAACATCTTGGTAATGATGCCGTCGTTCCCGAGATCAAAGATTTTTCCATGAAGATTCGTCAAAAATCATCCCTTTATCCGCAAAAAAGTAAGGTTTTAAATACTGATTTGAATAGGATTCACATTGCATTTGACCAAAACTTGGAAATATTTCGGCGAGTCGCCTGTATATGTGCTTAAATTTGCATTCGAGCAAGACGAGACTAACATGCGTTGGTCGACGCTAAGAAAGAGTAAGAAAAACGCTTGGTTTTTCAGGTTTCAGCGTAATGCCCATTTTACCAGACAATAGCGAGACGAGAATATTTATTTCCTCCCATTAAGTATGCCAAGATTTCATCACTCATATCGCTCATTCTCACATATAATAACCATTGTTCTGAAGATGCTACTAATTTCCTTCCATTTCCCGGACACCAGTTCTAATCCCGAGAAGAAGCCGCACATATCCTCCTTTTCCTCTCCCAAGCACCGGGGCAAAGTCGTTGTCCGGATGTAGGAAGGGTTTTTTTTTCACTGGTCTTCCAAATCGTATCACGTTTATTTGACACGGAGTTCTTTCATTATTTGCTCATAACTCTCAAAAATGCCGTAATCACGCGTGTACGGGCTGTACTCGGATCTAGTATCGCAATTCTCAGCGGGGAAACTGCTTCGGACGCAACATTTTGGGATAAGGCACGGACAAATTTCCAGAATTCGAGTTTCAGAAAGTGTGGAATACGAGAAATTTTCAGGATCAAATTATTTGAAAACCTCACAAACGTTGCGTAAGAAAGGCCAGTTTAGAGCATATGATCATTCGAAGATGCATCGCATTAATTTGGGATACATACACGAGACTATTTTGTGGTTGAAACTAAAATACCTTCCGCACGCGAATTTTGCATGGCATTTTACACCTATAAATAAAATAAAAAAGAGGCATTTAAGCAGGTAATTACAGTACTGCTAAAATATATTCGTTTACAATACTGTACTTGTACTATCAGTGCGTGAAGTACCCAGTACACAGTACAAAACGGCGGTTTACCAGAAGCGGTGAATACGAATAACTTTCAATTAAATTGGAGATACAGTATCGTTCATTTATATTTTTACAAGAATGATTGAAATCAAGCGATGGAGTGCGACGACGGAAAATAAAAAACGGGAGTGCAAAATCTTGCTCGTGAAAAACGGATACACGATTTATAGAATCAAAAATTTTCCGCCACCTACGATCTGACGATTTCACAGACAGAATACACCCTTGGACCCCGCAGAAAGAAAAAAAAAAACTGCAAGAACTGGGTACGAACAGTAGAACAGAAAAAGCAAACGAGCCGGTTCATTAAACCACGCAGGCAAAAACCGCATTAGTGTCACCTGTCGGTTTATCTCTTCTCTCGGCGGAAGTATCTTTTCTCTGCCAGCTGCTACACAAGTTATCCTTGAATCCCAGCAAAAGATCTTAGTGAGGACCAACGAACAAAAAACAAAAAAACAGGAAAACGATCTTCAAGATAATACAAAATGGCAAAAAAGTGTTCTGAGTTGCGAAATGATGTCGACAGCCACATTTCCTCACAGCTTTTTCGATTCTTGAAACAGCAACCTTCGCGAATATAATTATCTCAAGCCATTGGAATTATCCGAAGCATAAATACTCTGGGAAGCCCGATTCCTTTGTTCGAGGAATTTGCCACGCAATTATTTGGAGGAATCATGTTCTACAGTTCACAAGCTCTTCCAAAGCAATATTGGCAGACATGACGATGAGGAACATGAGGGATTCGAAACCTCCAGAGATTTATTTTCTTTATTAAAAAAAAAAAAAAAGAAATTCAACTCTATAGCAGCGGCGGGAGTTGATTGGATAGAGGACGAGACGAAAAGAAAAATCTCGACTGCTTCTGGAACATTCCCAGCGCGCCAACTTTTATTTCACGGGTCGCTCGTCCTTGCACAGTCGGTCCAAACCCCACGGTTTCAATTTTTATTTCATTTCTTTTTTTTTTCCTTTTCCTCATTCTCTTTCGAGTGTTACGGGAACCGCGCAAAGACTTTCCTCTCATTCCTTTCTCGACAGGCTGAAGGACGTCAGAAATTGAAGCAAGGCTGAATAGAAACGGAGGCGAATTTCCCCGGGGAACTGTCGCAGCAGGGGGAAATTAGACCTCCCCGAAACCTTCTTCTCCTCCGGGTCTTACACCTTTGCCGACGAAAGCGCGCCGAACAAAGCCTCGTAAATACAGAGTTCAAAAAAAAAATATTTGCTCAATCGACAGACAGAGGACTCGGTGTACAGATAATATCGCTATAGAGGGACTAGTTGCGCAATAATATCCACTGTCGTCCGTGACAAAAGATCAGTTCGACCCATGAAAGAGGTGTTGTTTCAAAATGTTCCCTCCAGACCAAATCGTCGCATCGGTTTCATTTTATTAAAAAAATAAGCGCCAAGGTTGATCACCCTTAATAATTTTCCAAATCCAAAAACTTGAAAATGGGATAAACAAGCATTGGTCTGATTCAAAATTAGAAGAACGGTAAACGCAGGCAATTAAATTGGTGTGCTCAAAACACGTACGGGTTGATCAAAAGATTCCCGACGGAGTAGCTCCAAAATATAACGAACATTTCGCAGATCGCCATGTTTTGAAAAATATGGAATGCTGGACCAAGAATTAAGTTAAACATTAAATACAGTAACCCATTCGACATCTCACATCGGCATAGAATTCTCATGACCAAAATGCGAGAAACCATGTTGTCCACAAAATAAATAAAAAACATTAGATTTGTGGTTTTTCTTTCAAACAATATTGCAGGAACGGCATCCCTTATTCGTTGCCAAAAGCTTTCACAGCAGTACAGTATTTATGTAATAGCATTTGGAATGTATTTCAAGGATTTGGATTCTCTCCTATCCTGAAGATGAAACATAATTAGTTGAACAGCATGTAAAACCAAGTCTAAAATGGCTCAGAACTATACACATTGACAAGGTCCGTCATATATATATTTTTTCGAGAAACACGTTACATACTCGTGTTCGTGCCTCTCTGATTTCTCTCGCTCCTATTCGTCGCTGAAATCTTTCTTTTTCACATTCAACCCGCGGAAATTCTCGGGTCCCCATGAATAAATTTCATCCTGGTCTCGGGAGACGATCTGATTTCACAGTCTCTCGGCCGACGAGGGGGGGTTGGAACATATTGCTAACATGGTTGTTTCCTACCAACAGAGTCGATCAAAACCAGAGGCGCGGAACTGCTGTCGGAGTTGTTCGACGAGTTCTGTACCTGGCTGTCTGAACAAAATTAACTGGTAATGTCATGCTTTTCGTTTACATGATTCACGCAGAACAGGTTCGACTAGGGATATGACTGAGACATTGACAAACGGAAAAATCCAGGAACCGTGGTATTTTATTCAAAAAATATTTCATCGAGCAACATGGTAGGATGAACTATTACAACGAGTTGTTCAAGTTCTTCAGTACTCGCTACATGTTATTCCCTTCATTCAAACGTTTCAAATTCACTAAAAAAGACAAGTATGAATGAGAACTAACAAATCCTTGAAGCAAACGATTGAATAAATCGCATTATAAATGGGAATAACTTTTTCCAAATATACCATAAAAAAGAGACTGAAATGCAACTATGATTCGTTTATGTTCTTCAGAGCTCAATTTTAGCAACGCTACACATTGTTTCCTTCATTCAAATGTTTCCCACGTCAAGATAAATAAAATAATATTATTCATGAGACCAATAGACCAAATTACGAAATACCGTGCATACGACTACAGAAGAGGTGAATAAAAAGTCCACAGTCAATAGATTTCTCGCACAATTGAATTTTTTCGTTCTGGCTTCAACCTACAGAATATTTGCAGTCCATCTGCATTCAAATTGGATGCATAAAGTGAATTAAGCAAGAATCCACGCACCATTTTTGATTCAACAAAATATTCTAGCCCAATTCCGTGTAAGAAATGTAGCGTTACTCGACGGATTAGCTAGGAATCACGAATGAAACATTAATCAGGTTCTACGAGAATCTATTCCATCAATCACGGATAGATACGACAGGCATGTGCAAGAAAAAATAAAAGAAAAATAGGCGAAGCAGCCGCCCTCTTAGACCTCAATATATATGAAGAACCACTTTGAGAAATTGCATTTTCTCGGAAGCCTGGATCAATCTGAGACTCCAAACTTCGTCTCAAAGGCAAATAATACGGAGGTATGGGCAAGGACTTGAATATAGACCAGGAAAGTACATAGAACAGTAAGGGATCAGATATGCTTCGAGCCCATGTAAAATTCAACGGCGACAGGAAAATTCAAAACGTCAGAGCACACCAAAAACAATTTGCTGGTTATTTGTAGCAGGCTGTGAAATAATTTCAACATAAAAAGGACGATAATTTTTTTTTAAACCCGATCTTAAAAATCGTTGGGAGACTAAACGCATTCAGATAACTCACTATAAACAAAGAACCCCGACTTGAAAATATCGAATACATGCTGGAAAAATCCTGGTCCCTTTCTAGATGGAGCTGGGAATATTTTAAAATGTTCTTGAGTATTTGGTGAATTTTCCTTCGAAGAAAAAGGACAAATAATTTGCGACCAACAAAGATTCATAACCTAAAACTGCTGGAAAGCGGCCGATCCTTTATTGCGGCATATACCCATAAGACCTTTTCACAGCGAATTTCGGTCAAGACCTTTTCGAAAATGCGACCAACGAACCTCGCCAAATCATTTGAGGGACTGAAGAGGGGTTCTGAGGAAGGAAATTGAGTGCTTCTCGCATTATATCGAACAGGATCGGGGTTGTGAAGGGTTCACTGATTTCTTCTTCCACCGATAACACGGCGGAAGAAATCGTCTTCAGCTTCTTCGCCATCTGGCCTGAACCGTACGGAACCCAAATTCGCGGATCTTGCCGCATATATACACACATCATCCCCGAGGCGGAAACAAGTTCCATTCTTCAAATTCAATTTCTTCAGAGTGGCTCCCCAAGCGCTTGGCTCGTCTTTTGTCGCTTCCCAACTCGGGGGCTTTCCTGCTTTCCGGATAAGTGCCGTCGGCGACGTTGGGATGAAAAGGATTTTTTTTTATTATCATCATCCCTTGCTTTCCCTGTTTTCTTCTTTTTTTCTGAGAGGGTTCAGGATCTTCATACCTTTTCCAACCCTTCCGCGAACCAGTCGCACTATACCCAAGCATCATGCAAATAAGCGGGTTCTCGGGTTATCCTTCGAGCGCAGACAGTCATGCAAACAATCCCCCTTCCCCCACTTGCTGATTCAAATTCAACTAATGCAAATCGACGTCTCCCTGATTTTGCATATATTATGCGGTCTAACGCTGAAGCTTCAGGATAATCCAGGGATGGACCTAAACAGAATTCGAGCGACAGATTGACAAGAATAAAACGGGCAGTTTTTAGAATGAAAAAAAAAAACCTGGTTTTCCGCGGCTGCAAAACTTCGCTCAGTAAAATAAATTTCACAGGTATCGCACTAATAATTGAAAATAGATTGCTATATTATTTTGGGCAAATTATAAGGTAGCGTTCGCTATGCAAGACAGCCTCACCGAAACTGAATTTTAGCGTCAAGTCCGGACAAAAACCTGTCTCCGTGAAATTGAAAGAGTTGCACTTTTCCCGGCTAAGCTAGGTCAGTTTAGAATCGATGGCCTGCGCATTAATGCGCCGATTGATCGAAATTTACATCTACTAGCTCACATCGATGCTATTTTTTTCAATTGAACAGTTCAAGTTTACTCAACAATCATGTTCCTAAAAATCTCCAGAATTAACAGTCTCCGCAAGAATTGCCAGAAAAAAACGAAGGGTTCTTTTTAAAAATAACTATACAATGATATTATTTATTAGGAATGAATCGAGCAATAAATCATGAATCATTCGGTCACTGCTCTCGCTTTCACATCAGAACATTACACCCAACACTGTTCTGCATTATGAATGTACTGTACTTTATACTTGAATAATATGTTTCGGATTTAATAAACAAAAACCTTCCACATAAGAACATTGTGACCTGCATGTTAAAGTTAGAATAACATGCAATCAGGATTGATAATAAATTCAGACTGTTCACAATTTTTTTCTTAAACGTTGATAGCCCAGGAGTGACTGGGCACCTCCAGCTCGTTGCTTTGAAATTCACCTAAATTTTCTATAAAATCCGGAAAAATCGCAAAAGAGCGAAGCAAGGGGGGATCACGAGTCAACAGGAAGAGAGGGCGTAAGAAAGGCTCGTGCAGGAAATTACTCCCAAGGCCCGGCGGCGAAAGACGTTCTTTGGCTGCACGTTGATGCCTGGCAGCTCATCGCTAGCCAGCATACTATAATATTGTACGTATACATATATATAGTATATTCATGCATGTATTTATATACTATACACACACTATATACATATATACACAAGGAGCACAAGGGGGTCTCCGTTTGAGCAGCGAAGAGCGAGCCATTCATCAACGAGTGCTGCGGCGTTCTTGTCCGCTGCTGCGTGTCTGCTGGAAAACGCCGCTCGTCCGGGCCCACAAAAGCGGACAGGAATATGACTCCCGTATATTTCAACCCTACGTCCTCACATCATACCCCTCCTTGAGAAATTCACTTGTCCTCGTCTAAAAGGTCACTTCAAAAATAAATTGCGATGAGGTCGGATTCTGAAGGTAATTCTTCAGGATCCGGCTCTAAATCGAAGCGACGCCAACGGGCACTTTTTGGGACTCGACGATTTGGGGCCAATTGTAGATTATTTTAAAGCATAATAAAGAATTCATCCTCGGAATAAGACAATCTATCATCGATACGTGAACGGATCAAAGCCCTAATTTATTCAATCGCCACATTCTCCATTCGGTTTTAAATTTAATCGGGAGAGCTTGAAATACATGTAACAGAGCATCGTGTTTCCATGAAGCCTGCAAATGAGTAAATAACATTGAAAATTTCAATTCTTCAGGTAATTCTAAGGTAACAGGATCCGGCTCCAAATCGAAGCGACGCCAACGGGCAGTTTTTCGGACCCGACGATTTGGGGCATATTGACGATTATTTTAAGCATAATAAAGAATTCACCCTCGAAATAAGACAATCTATCATCGATACGTGAACGGATCAAAGCCTTAATTTATTTAATCGCCACATTTTCCATTTGGTTTTAAATTTAATCGGGAGAGCTTGACATATATGTAAGAGAGCTTCGTATTTGCATGAAGCCTGCAACTAAGAAAATCGAAAAGATTGAAAATTTCATGAAATGGCAAATCAGCGATTCCGTGAAGGTGTTAAAACTATACAGTACAGTATTCCAGAGAGAGCCTCCAATAAAAATTTTGATGCACTGTTCAGCCTTTATTCGCCTTCGATTCATCCTATATGTTAACTCATGGCAAATTTACGTTGACGAGAATGAATTTTCGATTTTAAACAAAATTTTCAATCTCGGAAATTTTTCTTGCTTGAGACTTTAAAAAATGTCAACCGGATTAACCTAAAAAAGTTGTAACTTGAAAAAAGCCTGCAGGAGAACAATGTCTGTGCATTTCGAGTTATTGAAACCACTCGAACTCGAAGCATTCAATATGAAGATTATATGATTGAAAAAATCTTGAAAAAAGAAAAACGTCTCCGCTCTTTCAAAACGAAATGGCTCTTCGCATCAGTCAATCAAGTGCATACTAACTTTCAACACAAATAAAGTGTTTTGTTCATTCATTCATTCAATTTCGACTTATATCACGGATACACCCACAAATTACCTTCATAATTTTAAATGATGCGTTGAGACGTGAGGGCTGTTGGTAAGAGAATGTCTCAAGCACTGATTTATATCTGAAGGCGCAGTCCTATTAAATTGAAAGAGGACCAACAAGCTGACAACACGTGGGCATACGTGCGTCATCAAGAAAGATATTTACAGAATCGCCGAAAGACCGGAGAGAATAAGGCATGCCATTTATCCATTTCATTAAAAACTAAAATAAACATAGTTGACTCGACCTAGAATCAAATTTTTGCATCTGAGAGTGGACTCTGCTTCGAATAACAGACAAGAACAGTACCTTCCATAGAAATTTGATGTTGCTGTACAAAATTGCGACTGCTAAGATATAATTTCGAAGCAATAAAATAGTTTTTAATTTCATTGATCGCGCTGAGCTGTTTTCAAGTGCATTTCTCAATTCACTTTCGAATATTTCCTCTTTTAAATTCTCGGTGATTATTTAAAAACTCGTGGAAGAAATTTTTGAGACATTCCGCATTATTTCACATTACTCGGTTGATAAGAGATCTCGAAAATTTTCCTTGCTTCAGATTTTAAAAAATTTCAACCGGATTAACCTAAAAAAGTTGTAACTTGAAAAAAGTCTGCAGGAGAACAACGTCTGTGCATTTCGAGATATTGAAACCACTCGAACTCGACCCATTCAATATGAAGAATATATGATTGAAAAAATCGTGAAAAAAATAACGTCTCCATTCTTTCAAAACTAAATAACCCTCAGCAGTCAATAAAGTGCATATCAACTTCGAACACAAGAAACCACCGATTTTTTTCGTCGAGCTAGTCGTTCTTGGATTTTATCCGACAAACACACACGCTGTGTGTGCTGGAGGAATGTAATCCGGGGGTCTTTATTACTCCCGCGAAATTTGCCGACAAAGAAAAGGAATATAAGGGGGGGGGGGCATCATCAATAATGCATGAATGGATGCTGAGATTGACTTTCGCTCTAAAGCGAAAAAAAGTATGAGCTGCGATGAACGAACGCCAAGCTTGAGATGAACCACGTTTGTTTGGAGCTTTTCTCAGAGAAATTACTGAATAAAAGAACTGCTTCGCCTTTTCTACCGAAAAATGTATAGAAGCATTATTCCAGAACAGATATTATCAACAATATCCGAAAACGGTCTCTAGAGTTACGCTAAGACATTCGGATAATGTTTTATACAAAGTCAGAAAAGTTTGTCGACCTCCAAAAAAAAGAGGAGTTCTGGACATAATACTGTACGAGCATGACACACCTTAATTCATATCTTGACATCTTAAGCCAATAAATTTTTAATCTAATCGAAAGAAAGTGATGTAAATTGAAATTATCCAGCGAGTGTTGTTTTCTTAATTTGAAACATAGGAAATATGGAAATGTTTGGTAAATTTGAATCCAGATAATCATGATAGCGGTTATTCTAATTCTCGGTACTTCGAACAGTCTCAAATTTTGGTTCATCTTCGGATGGAGATTTATCCGACAATATTTTGACTTCGAATACGACTCAACATTTTGTCATCCCATTACAATGCCGAAACAAGATCCGTTCCGCTTTTCGTACCAGCAAAAATTGACCAGCACGACTTCGGCTTCCTGAATAAAATTCAACAAGCGGAAGCAATTCTGAAACGCTCAACATGTCACGCTTTAACCAACGTTTCAAAATTGCACTAAGCTGGTGGAGCTTCTTGATGAATGCTGCCTTAGAACCATCGACATTAAAATTACTCAATTTTCGAGTCACCAAAGGTTTTACATTCTATGAAATTATTGCCGTTACTTCGCCAAAAGAAAAATGTGCCATTCAAGTGACTCGTACACAGTATTCAACTTGCGTGTTCAATAATGCGTGACAATCGCCCATTTCTCGTCTCCCTCGTGGTCGAAGACGAATTACACTGCGGGCATGTATCGGAAAATAGAACCGTAGCACGTGCAAAACATGTGACTTTTAACCTTCACAGCTGTATGATGGATGTATGCAGCTAAAATATTTGTGAGTTATTGCACGGGTAAAACGTATGAATGATGCGATCTCAAAACTTCCCCGCGACGCGCGACAGCTCCTGTCAAGAACGGCCAGATGGGTGAGAAAGTAGTTAATTTTTCGGTTTCACATAGGAAATTTCGAAAAAAAAAAGATAGAAGAATTTCTCGTGGCGTAACTTTTGTGCCTACTCTCGAAATCGATCGAGAGGTCCAAAATTAGTGAGCTTATATCGAGAGATGAAAGAAGAAAGATCCTTCGTGAACTTCCGAACCAATGATCCGCACGAAATGGCCACACGCAAGGTCGACCAGCAATTGACTTCATGCCTATCTTTGCTCACAGCTATAGCACAGTACTGTACAGTACTTCGCTTGAATCCAGTCTTCATTTCGGCGAAATGAAATAAAAGTAAATGCGATTCTTCACTGAAAGTAACGCTCGAAACGAGAGGATTTCGAATTTCGATCCACGTTCAAGGACTTTCCAGACCAGCCATTTTCCGCATTCAAAACGTTCCACATTTTAATATTCATGAATTTCCTCGCTGCTTTTTGTCTTCCCGAAATAAATCCTAAAGCTATTCAGACTTTTCAATATTATGATACAGGTGGACTGTTTCTCTACAAATAAATGCAGGGGACCAGAAAAAATCGATATACCGTTCAATGCAGAGAATTTCGTCGTAGAGAACCGCTATAACATGGGGGAGAAATTTATTTAAAAAATCATTATACAGAGAAAATCGTTGTAGAGAGAGGGTTCACAAGCATAAGGTTTTCCGAATTCTGAGGGTTACCAAGAAAACACTAGCACTAGCAAATAACACTATTAAATAAATTCTCACTTGAAATTTAGAAGGAGTTCAACAAATAACTGTTTACTTATTCCGTTATCATGTTTCCTAGTATTAGCTGAATAATGAGATTAGTGCGTATCAGTTTTGAATAATGACTTGAACTGGCGCATTGAAAAGGGACAAGAATGGGCAAGTTTTCCAAGCTCACGCACATTTGTTCAAACGACGTTCTTTGTTCATTCACAATACAGTACTTGATTAGAAAATATTCTGCTTCCTTCAAGGAATTCATTCATTTCAATCATTCAGCCTGACACGAGCAAAACAAAAACAAAAACAAATCCTCCCAAGACGTAATTCTAATCGTTCGAAGATGAAGAAAAAATATATTGTGGTCACAAATCACTCGCTCATTCAATGACTAACGTTAGAAACTTTACTTCATAAATTCTTCGTAACACGGAAATTGAAGTACATTCCGTGCACTCGGATGTTGAAGAATCCAAATGCGCACAGAGATAGACACAAAAAATTGAACAATAATAATAATAATAATAAAATAATAATAGTACCGTAATAAAAAAAAACATCATGGTTTGGAACTGAATGGAATGGTGTCCTTATAAGGCTCATAAAACCCCCCAAGTCGTGATTACACCTCATGCCTCAGAAGAGAGAAACCCAATGGTTTCTTTGTACCTCGACCGAGGCTGGAAAGACGAATCCCACTGTGACACAACCTCGATGCTTTCCTTGTACGGGTTTCTCTCGGGAAAATAACAAAAAAAAATACCCGCATGTATGGAAATACAGCATTCAGAAGATGGAAAAGAAAAGAGCAAAAGTGCCACGGGGAAATGATTTGGTGATTTTCTTCACACGTGTAGGCGAGACATAAGTAATGTTTCTTTCCCTGATGGTGAGTCAACGCAGGTTCTTCGGACAATCCATAAAACGAGACCATGCAAATCATGCAGTGACTCGTACTTTTTCCAGGAACTCAGCTCAGTTTCGAAATGCTCGAAAAACGATAAGAGCAGACCAATCTTCGTGTTTTTTTTTTTTGTTTGTTTTTGTTTAATTGCGTGCTCGAAGCGTATATGCTTCCCAAGTCTTGCCGATTGACATCAATGTCTCTAGATGTTGATAATTTTGTCAAGCACACCTTGCATGATATTTCTCACTCAGAGATCCTACACTTGATTCTTCGCAGAGCCTCGAAGGGCGCCGCCTGTGCAAATATGTACGAGCAATTAAAATTTTTGTTTGCAAAAGCTTAGAATTTATTTGATAACAGTACATCCTTGAGGCCTCATTTCACGGAATTTTACTCCTTGCAATAATATTTTCATAATGCAAGGCTAAAAACTCAACAGCAGAAACATTAGGCTTCCTTATTTCCCTCTTCCCTTCATCTGAACCAAACTTGGACGAATTTCGGAGTAGCCATATGGTTCGCCAGAGTGCGGTAAAAAAACTAACGCTATATTTTTTTAATGCAAATTGAAAGATACATTCGTCTGTCTCCTTGAATTATTTTCTTCACTATTCGGATAGAACTACGCATCGATGAGAAATGAGGAACGAATTGCTCGACAGCAGAAACGCATGGATGCTCATGTATAAGGACAAAATGGCAAACAATCCCGTAATGACCTCCTCGAACCCTTCTATTTCAAGCGGGTTCAGGGTTCGGCAGACAATTTATATATGATTTCCAGGGATAAAGAGTAGTTTAAACCCGCACTCTCGTGTTTCTCATCAGGTCTACTGATTCAGCTCAAGAAAATTAAATCACAGGATCAGCGAAATGAAGGACTTAAGGTCGGGATATTTCCTTTAGGGTATGAGAAATTTTTATGAGAAATTTTAAAAGATGTGGTTGAAAAAGCCAACAGCGCTTCAAGAAAGAAAAAATGCGAGAGGTGAATAAAAACATAGCTAATCCCTTTGCATTTACTGAAAACCTCGTGTACAAGAAAATCGCACTCTTATGTTACAGTAGTTATATTTAGGATGCTGCGGAAAATATCCTGAATAATCTACGAACATCAACGCAAACAAAATTAAGGAGACGTGAAAAGGCTTACAAAGTATTGAAAAAGCATTTCATGATTTTTTCTCACAGGTGCAAGTAAACAGTCATCCAAAGAATAACGATGGCGTCGGCGTCGACGGTAATGACAAATGACTTCCGTCAGAACTTCAAACCCAGCCAACAGTAAACATTAAATAGAAACCCGCCACTTAAATGCGTGCCGACGCGTTCAAGCGACTTCTTGTTCAAACACAGCCATGAATCTGAAGAAGAAGGGTTTTATTATCATCAAAACAAATGAACGTTTTCACACAGACTTTGACACCTTCTGGCCAACTAAGCAAAATTGGAATTGAGAGATTCTCGTGGTCAGGTGTGCGACAACTGCACTTGATCAATCTTCCGAGTGCTAGAAGAATTCCTTTGAACTGTCAACACAAAACGTTTTTCAAACTTGAAATATACTTTCAGGACAAACGCAAAAAGCTCTCACACAGATGAAGACATATTTTCAAAAGCATCGAAGAGTAAATAATAGGGGTCTTCATCTCAGCATTTTATTTTTATAAGTACGGTACTTCAACTTCTACATTTTCGACCAACAACTGTCCTCAACTTCAGCCGGATTACAGTAGAATACATACAAAAATAAAGTACAATAGTTTTATCCTCTAATTATCTTACTGCGTACTTATCGCAGTAGCTTATTATACGCCATCATTTGAAAGTCACGGAAAGAAGACTGAAGTACTGTACTGTATGTACTGTATAACAAAAGTTGTCAAAAAAGCCCGCATGCCAAACTTTGGGAAGAGCTTCCAACGAAGTCCAGTCGATGACACATGATTTTACTAGAGGAATTTTAGCCATTTTTCGTCGGTATTTATAGTCGCCTTGAAAACACGGTTCAAATGGGTTATGCCCCCTGCCCCCAGGAACTATTTGTGTAGAATACAGAAATATTAAAATCAAGAGGATGTCACACCACTCTCAGTTTCTATCATTAAATGTATTCAATTTAAGCCAGGTGATTTTCTCCTTGGTTATAATTTGGGTCATACTTCACTTCCCAAGTGTTTCTTCTTCTCTCGTCATTAATGTGCCGAGTCATTTTTCGAACGCGAAATTTACTCCTCTTTCCATGCATCAATTTTACTCAACATGAAAAAAGGTGAATAGAAATCACATACAAAAGTCGAAGATGCGATCTCAAAGTTTCCCAGAAAGTATGACCATAGTTCCTCGTTTCCTACGCATACGCCTCCGCATTCCTCGTGGCGGGAAGAAGAACGCCGTAATGTGATGCATCAAACAAAATTACAACCCCTCGCACCTTGGGTTAAGATTTTTTTTATGGGTCGGCAATTTTATTTTGCGCAAGATGAACCCGAGGTCTAGGATTAGAAAACCACGGGAAAGTCGTCGTTGTTGAGAACGCGTCGAGTCATCCTATCCGAATTCCGTCTGATGCGTCCGAAAGTAAACCGAGGCAAATCCAAAAGTTCGGACTTAGAATACCCGTAAATAACAAGATATTTGTGCTTCCAGAATGTTGATGAAATATCAATTTTTAGTAATGTAAAACCATGAATCGTAGATACAAAATCAAAGCCCACTCGAGAACAATATCACAGCATAATTTTTCTGCGTTTTTTTATTTTTTAGTTTTTGAGTCAGGGAGTTGAAAAAATGAGAAGTTCTACCATCAAAATGACAGACGGAAGAGCGGGAAAAATGTTCGCCAAAAGCATAACGCAGGCTTGAATTTAAAAATGGTCGCTTCGCAAACAACAGTAAACTTCAAAGTTTTAAAAGTTTGGTTTCGTGGTACTGTACAGTAATTCATATGATAATGGGTGCGAAGAAAATTTCGCCCTTACGGTATAAAACCGACAAGTTCGAATCTTACTTCCTAACCCTTGCCTGAAAAAATAATTTATCGAATAAATTTATGAAGTTTTCTAATTAATAAAAACAAATTACAGGCTGCACAGAAGCGTCAAAATTGTCCAGTTTTCTTTACTCTCACTAAATACAGATCGAAATTTTAGGTGAGGATGAGTAAACTATTCCTCATTCGTTTTCACACACATTTCCAGACAAGTGGAATATGGTGATGGTAAAGAGCATATATTTCTGTATGCTCTTCTCAAGTTCGTCACAAAACAAGTGGCACAAGTCAAGACGTTTACCAGACGGGAAACTGTGAATTCGATCGCGGGCACCCAAAATATTTTTCTAGAATACCGCAATTTCTTTCCCATCCCAAGAACTCTCTCTGCAGGTACGGAACAGTAAAAATTTCGGCTCAATCAAATAATGTCATATTGGTTGGTTTTCAGGTTTCCGTGCCCTCAGTTGGGTCTTGGGTGTCTCACAATTTACCTTGGCGTTACTTTTGACCCTGCACCATTTAGCGATAAAGTGAAGATACAAAGGGTTGTCCCATTTTTGATTGACCTTGGGTATTTCTAGACTAGATACCGATTTGAAAAAGATATATCATTTAGCCCATCCTATTTTAAAGTTCTGGGATTTTTTCAGATAAAAAAAAATTAGATTTACCGCAAAACAATACATATGGCAAAATTTTCCAGTTTTGGCAAGGGTTTTGCATCACGTCAGTCAACAGCTGTTGAAATTTGTTCATGCTAGACAATAAACACTTCAGTTTTTTTGAAATTTCAAAAGTACTCCTGCAATCCAATTTTTTCGCTCTTCTTCCCAGTAATTTTGACATTTCAAAAAATTGAATTGAGCAATGATTCAAATTTAATTTTTTAATTATTTCCAAAGTACTGAAGCATTTAACATTTTTTGTTCGCCTTCACACAAAAATTAATAATTCTTGACAACCCTCCTACACCATGTTTTGAAAGCAAATGCATACTATGTATAGCTGTTCGAACATGATATGGGTAGCTGTTTGCTTCAACACAAACAATAGCAACGAGAAAAGCGCCGATAACTTTCTGGACAAACCCCGGGAACACCTGTCGGGCACAGCGAGACGAAACACGTGGGCGTTCGGACGAAAAGCAGCCCTCCTTAAAAGGTATACTGATGCTCACACAAACGCCTGCGTCATTGAAACAGTTCTCAGACTCGAAGGTCGTTTGAAGATGAGAGCATAGAAACGCCTGCGGACAATATTGACAACAAAGTCTTCCCTCACAGAAAGAATACGACGGAGAAGAGAGATTATCGTCGAATCAGGACCTTCTTCTCCAGCCTCGAGGCATTATTACGCATTGATTCTTCCAGCAAATAACATGGAAATAGGCGCACAAACATAACACAGACGCTCTTCAAGACCTCGAGAATTAAATTGCTTCAGCATTCTCTCTCTCTCTCTCTTAATTGTTCCAGATTCGAAGAGATACAATTTCAGCCAATAACGAAGAACCGGGTAAATGAATCTTCTGTTTCAAAAAACTCTCCGGTGACCTTCAACTCAAGGAAACGCATAATTCCCTAGAAAATTAATGTACAGCAGTACTTGAAAATGAGTTCGTGCGTACTGGTTCATTAGTGGCATACTTTTTTTGTCCCATCGTCTCTAGATGTCGTTGAGGTCTTTTTGGATTACCCATTTCCTTATAGTCGGTATACGTATAATACAAGTATATACGTACGCAGTAAAACTCATATAACATTATCCCGGATTACGACATTCCATTCATCAAGCGGAAAAAGTTAGAGAAAATTCGTCAACTGTAGCACCAAAAAAAAAACTCATCTTTCATGATTTGCCCCTTGTAAAATTACCGTACTTTGCTGTACTGTCCTGTACTTGGGTTCAACGTCAGTTTCACACTTCGTGGTTCAAAATAGACGTCAATCTCTTTACTCGCCAAGATGCAGAGAAATACCGGTATCTCCAAATAATGTTTCTGTTGCAACTGATCTTTACAACTCAAACCTTGAACAATCACATTTTTCGCATAGGTTTTCTATGAATGTCAAGTCATACTCAACAGTTTATACGAAGGGAGTTTGATGAAGCTCAAGGGGTAAATCAATCAATAAGCTACCTAAAAATAACCTACCATGAAGTTCCCCCATCGATTTTCGTCGTTTTTATTTATTTATTTTTTTTTTTTTGGTCTGATGAAGATACCGTCTCTCGGATCTCTATTTACAGCCTTGCTCGACAGGTGATAAATCGAATCGGACACCGAAGGCCACACCTTTTCTCGTGCCGCAAGAATTTCCATTAACGACCAGAACAATTCCAAGGAGCGAAACAAGTAAGAGCGGGAGCGGGGAAGATAACCGTACTTGAAAAATCGAGAATGAGAATGCGACGCACGAAAACTATACAAACGAAGCCGGAAAAAAGAAAGCTGAACAAGAACAATACAAAACAAGCGCTATTTTTTTTTTTCATTTCGTGAAAAACATTCGCGCTATCTTTCATTTCCGCCGCCGAGATGAGCGACTCGACAAGGCGAGGAAAATTAGTTCCTCCTCTTGCGTTACTGTGTCACAGGACACCTTTCGCAACCTGCGGGGGGAAATGAATTCGCAGGCATACGGTATATATTCTTTTCCTCTCTGCTTTCGTATATGTATGCTTGTGGGGGGGGGGGGAGGGGGGAAAGAAACGACACGAAAAGTAACTGTTAACACGATTTATGATGACAAAAGAAGCGAGGAAACGACCGAATCGACAACGAGAATCGCCCCAGCAGCCAATACATCATTTCTAGAGTGAGGAGGTACCAACGTCAGAAAACTGAACGCTCGTTTTACATAAACGTCACGGAATGGCCGGAAAGTCTTTCAATCACGTTTACATCCGTCGTGAGGTTTGAAGTATGAGTTGTGCACTGGGAATACACGAAGAGATTAAAAGGAAATATGCTGGCAATGAGAAATTCTCCACTGGGGGGTTTACAATTTCAGAAGGTAAAAACGCAAAAAGCACGCTACACTGCAGTCATGTGTCTTCCCTTTTAGCAGAAGCATACACTTGATCATCATCAAGAAAATATTAGGAATAATTTCACTGAAGCAGCTACAGTACATTGGAATGTCTTCAAAAAAAATAGGAAGGTGGACTTGAAGAAAGGTTTCTCGGAATGAAAAATTGAAATAATTTACTTCAGCAGCTGAAAGTTTGTCCTAAGTGTTACTATAGGAGAAAAGCCAACTTTCATTTTTCATCAAATAATTTTGTAGTTCCAAAATTTCAGATAAAGGTGACAGACTTGATTGCTACTTTTGATCAATTTATTATGCTGAAGAAAATTTCCCGCGGACCAGCAAAAGTCTTCGGGGGACCAGCGCTGGTCCGCGGACCACGGGTTGGGGAACATCCGCGGGAAGTTTTCTTCAGCATAATAAATTGATCAAAAGTAGCAATCAAGTCTGTTACCTTTATCTGAAATTTCGGAAAGACAAAATTATTTGATGAAAAATAAAAGTTGGCTTTCCTCCTAGTAACACTTTCGACAAATTTTCAGCTGCTGAAGTAAATTATTTCAATTTTTCATTCCGAGAAACCTTTCTTCAAGTACAGTATTCTAGAGCTCGAACTTCCAGATTTCCACCCGAACGTGAAGGGAAACATAGTCGGAAAAACGAAAGCATTCAAAATCTTGTGGGAATCTTCAGAAGTCCGCTCTTTCATCGAGTTTAGCAAAATATTGTTCATATCTTTAACTTGATCCAGTCAAGGAAAACTCGCACAGAAACACGTACGGCGGGGCAACAATCCATTATACAGCATACAAACACTTGAGATTCAACATGTCGATAAGGGAAAATGTTTGTGTACTTGGTTACTTTGTACAAGTCAATCATTCGCGAGGAAATGTACACGCGGAAACCATTCTTTATCACTGCGATAAATTATTCCGCGAAGGGATGGATTGGCGTCGGAGAATGTCGGGGAAAATCCGACGCAATTATCCCAACCGGCAATAATCAGGGTAATGTGAATCCATCAAAAGGCAGGCAATCATCGATCAAAACGGAGGCCGTAAAAAATCCAGTATAATCCAGCGTCACGGGCAATTAAATATCCCGAGCCAAACCTTTTTCTTCCTTTGTTGAGCAGAAAAACATAAAGGCGTATTTTTTAACACAAACGCATTGGGGTCAGATGTGTGTGTAAGTAGGGGGGGGGGGGGAGAAGATTTAATTTCTATGAATTCGTCAGCAACACGCGAGAACAAAATTTTTACATTGCGAGGCCGGGAATACCGTCAAAGTACTACAAGGAAGTTGTATTCACGAGAAGTAGATAACATTATATCGTTTGGCATGGATAAAAATACCAAATTGGAGTCGTTATACTTCTCGCGAGGGATTTTTCAGTACATAACCCTTATTTCCGCCTTCAGGAAAAAAATCATCACACAATATTAAGTCCCAAGGTTTTTCACGGGGGGTTTTTGGCGCACTTCAGGCAACTGATACCAGTGATAAGTGCACCCATAAACAAGCACCAGACCTGAAATGACCTTTAGACAACTAAATTTTCTTTAATTGCACAGAATAATTTGCACTTGCGGGGAAAAGCTTCCAGTTGTACACAGCTCACGAACAAGAGCGAGTCACGCACTCAGTGGAGTGCTGTCAACCATAATTTTAAACGTCTCAGAATCTCAGCATTCAGATTTGATTCAAAATTATGCCGGACATTTGATGGTGGTAAATATTATCCTGCACTTCCTCGAGCGAGGCTTCAATTTGTCTTCTGGAACTATCAGAATTGTTACAGGAACTGCGCAGTTCGTCGTGAAGAATGGAAAAGTCTATGATACCCGTGGTGGAAAACTAATACTGTATACCAAATTGAATAGCGGCGAAATGGAAAATTACGTTTTTCACCCAGTCTGGAGCGAAAAATGTTCTTTCACGGAAAATCGGAGGTTATTGCATTTTAGAGCCCTGATTGCCGGTATTTATTACATCTACAGTTCTTGGTTGGTACTTGGTCGAAAGGACGGGCGTTTTCAGTTACAATAGAGCGGGAAAATGTTTGCTCAATTCAACTTCATTCCATTCCGTGACACGATCCGTTTCAAAATTAAAATGCTTTACGAGTTTACGTCTTAACATAATACATTTTTATACGCGGTACAGCAAACTAGAAACCCTTGGGGCAACTACATGACTCATTGCCAAAACAAAAATCACTGAGTATCGAATGTGTTGAAAAATGTTTTATGGCAAGATGTGAGAATAGTTTTAATAATGGACGCGTATTGTTTTACAATTCGATTCATTGAAAATTTTCGCTTGTAGCTAGCTCGCCATTGCTTCTCGTGGGATCATATTAATTATATATTTTTCTAATATATTTGCCAGATTTTGAAAGATCATCGCTTTGATGTTTGATTTGCACCAACTCCGAAGCGGAACCCAAATCCATGGAAGAGGAATGAAGCTGCTGAAATTTATATTACAGGTGAACCTCGTTAATTCGAACCTCCCTAAGTCGATTTTTTTCAGGTCCTGTCTGAATCCCCTTAGAAATAATTCATTTAAAACCTTTCTAAGTCGAAGGCTTTTCCCCTCAAACCTCCATAAGTCGAATTTTCTGAGGCCTGTTGGTTCTTATTTTCTTGATAAAAGGAAGAAAAAAAGCAATAAAAACAGAAATTGATTTGTTTTAAAAGGAGGTGAGAGACTCAATTGGGCAAATGAACCCTGCCTCCAAGTTTAGGACGCTTTCAACTCATTGAAGAAGTAATTTCAGCCTCAGAATATCATAATTTACAATTTGGAGAAATTTTTCAACGTTTCCCAGGACAAAAGGTCTTTGTATTGCAGCTCAATCCAAAACCTCCATAAGTCGAGTTTTTTTCTGGTCCCTTGAAGTTCGACTTAGAGAGGTTCGATATACACGATGGTTTATTTCTTAATATTGACTCGTAATTTTGGCATATGGTAAGCCAAAGCTTAACTTGAACGAAAAAATGTCATACAATTCAGTAGCATTATTCAACATTCGGCGCCTTTCGACTCGCTCTCAACGAGATACAACCCATCCTAAAAGCCTGGATCTTCCTCCACCCAAATTCCTCAATGTTTACCGTAACTCCGACACGCACGGACGTTTCCGGTTTAGTGCCCTCGGGTGTATCAACCCAACACGGCTTTTCAAAGAAATTTGCCATCAGTCCACCGGCAACGGCGTCCTTCGGGCGACTGCATGGTCACGCTTGAATGCTCAAGCAAGCAGAAACAAGGCTGGAAATCGGGGCAAAAGCGAATATTCACGGATCATCAACCCTCATCTCGGTCAATACGTCAACGGGGGGAAAAAAACGGGGAGCGACAAAAGACCAGTGCCGAGGCATATGATTTTCTCCGGGAACTAGCACGTTCCCCAAGAATCTCTTCCGTTAACGGGAAATTATTTAGGAGGTGAAAAAATGAAGATGATCGTGGATTTTATGGAAGCTAGGATAAATGATCGAGATAAGCTGAGAGCTTAATGATGAACCGACTCGAGTCCGGAATATCACTGCAGGATTCTCGAGGAGGATAATCATTCCAATGAGAGCGAGAAGGAAAAGAAAAAAATCATGGAAAAAATCAGGTAGCTAGGGCTTGAACAGAAGGAAGGGCGACTTGATAATTTGAGGAACATTTCAGCTCTTATTCCATAATGAAGGATTCATTCTTCAGTTTTTTTTTCTTCCCATAGACTTAGATTAAAAATCTGAAGATCAACGTCAATATTTAAAGCTTCAGAATCATCAAAGCCGCTCGATGAAGTAACGTCATAAATTCTCGAAACAACCACAAAATGGCAAAACATTTGACAAAAGAGTCGATCCACGAAAGAGCAGCGAAGTAAAAACATCTTGGAAGAAAAATAGCAGCAACAAAAACGCGTACGAAAAATAGCAAGATGAGAGTAGAAAGATGTCAGACCACAGAAGGCCAGGAAGCACAACAAAAGCTGCTCAGGCCTAAATTAGCTATTTATAAATCCCCAGTTCATTACCCCATCAAAAGTACATCAATGCCCAATTTTCAAAAAACAAAATTCCATCTTCTTTCGTCGTAAATTCAAAAGTTATTTGACCAGGACCGTCGCCTGAACGTAACGGCGTCCCACGATTGGCCAAGCATCACGAATGCCAGTATTTTTCTGTCATGCATTCCGGAAAGCTTTAATCCTCTCTACACGACTCGATTTGGCATGGAAATCCAAGAAAAAATTATCACGTCGATGTTAATTTTAGTACTGTACTCGAAAGCGTGAAAATATCCCGCAGCATCGATTCCTGGCGTTGTCGTGCGAGACCCGTCACTCCTATAGCAAACACGTTCCCGTTCGATGACCCCCGCGAGGAAATGTACGACTATTCAACCATGAACACGAGAATATTACGTGATTTTCACAAATTTTTCCGAGAATGTTACATAATTTCCTGGAAACACCGTATACCGTATATGCATGTGTAGGTCACCCTACATTCCAGAAATTCTCCTGGAAACCCTGGGTGCCGCCTACGCAGCTTTTTTTCTCAAGAAAATGTAATCCTCTGAATAAGGCGAGCAAAATATTATTCTCAACAAAGGCTCACTCATCATCAAGAAAAAGTAGCATCACATTTTTGTGGTCGATACATGAGCCGTGATTTAAAATTTGTATCTTCATTTCCTGTAAATTTCTTCTCAGAAATCGCTGGCAAATGAGATACAGTATTTTGAATGAAGAATCGGAAATTGCGAAGTACGGGGTTCGGCCATTTCTTGACAAAATAAAGTAATGCGAATGTCTCCTTAGCTTCTATAAACCTTGATCTTCACGAAGTTGCACAAGCAGGAGTCGGAAGTATGTGGAGAAACTTGGTGACGGGGATAAATGTGAGAAATTACGATCGTGGCCAAAAAACCATCAAATGCATTTTTAAAATTGCTCAACGAAACTAGAAGAAAGTTTAAAATCATTTTATCTAAAACTCAGAGGCCTATCATTAATCATAACCGAGTTATACATCGGCACATTTTTAGCATCATGCACTCGACGGATCATACCTCCGGAAAGCTCGACCTGACCCAGTTTCTTGTTATTGTAGGAACATTTTCTGTCTCTGCCGATATCCCCGAAAAAGCTTTTTTCCTTCCGGATGGAAATCGATGCAAATAGTCACGAGCCCCTATCAAGCTCGTCGCATCCCGAGACTTATCTGGAAAAGCCATCGGCACGCAAAGCCTCGGAAATCGTCAGACCATCAGACCAGGAAAAAAATATCACAATAAAAAACCATATTTATCCCGAAAATATCCCCGGTCATTTTTACGGATTTGATCAGAAGAATGTCGAGAGAAATTCGGCTCCCTCGGGAAATGTGAACTGACAATCTGAACTTCATCAATGATCGGTCTCTGAATATTGATTGCATGGAAACGACAACGATGCGTATAAAAATCTGGGATCGGTTAGGGATGCATATAAACGCTGGTTTCATACATGATCCAATATTGGAAGCTCATGTCCATTATCTAAAATCAAGTTCACTTGTTCTCTTCTACACGGTTGAAAGTTGAATTTTTGAAAGAAATGTTTCCTCACTCGATCTAAACTTGGCTGGGAAATAATTTGAAACGGAGGAGCGAAAATTATTTTCCTTCCACTCGTAAACCACTAAACCACCACAAAAAGGAGCACTTGATAAATTGGTTTCTCTTTCTCGACATTCGTTTTTCGAAGGATAACACCTAGATTCTCTCAATTATTTCAGGCAAACGAAACGCAAAATTCAATTTAAATTCCGTTGAAACGTTTTAGAGGGAATACAATAGAATAAACAATGCTGAAATAAGGAGAGAAAACTGCTGGCAGTCGGCGGATATAGTCTCAGTACCAGCACACACTGAGAACAATGCAACTTTTTGCCTCTTATCTTCATGTTAAAATTTCACATTTAGGATTTCCGTGGGAAGGATAAATGACTTATATTTCCTTGGGGAGCGTTCAGACGCTTTCGCAACGCCTCCGGAATCCACGGTACATGCACAAGTTCCTTGGACTTGATTCCGTTGAACTGTCAGTTGGGATCTAAATTTAATCTTGGATGAGTTACGTACATATCCAGAAGTTTGAAAAATATCTTTTTGCCCTTTTTTTCATCATATTCAGAAAGATTTGGCTCGTGCTATTCGGTTTGAACGCTTCGATCTGTAAAATCAGGGTTAATCCGTAAAATTTGACGTATGTATCAAAATGAAAAATTCTTTGATTCAAATACTTTTCAAGTGCAAAAAGAACTCGGTTCCCTGCGTCTCGAGTCATATTTCTAGATACAGTAGTATCGTGTTCTGTTTTTTAGCGAAAAGAAAAGTTAGCAGAAGACAAATAGCGCGTGGCTGGGATTTCTATCATCTGAAGACTGAATGAGTGATTGACACTGCTATCAGGTTGCAACAACGCTGTCGAGTGTGATTTCAGCTCACACTTCTCTCGTCGTCATCGGCTCGTAATTGGATCTGTCATCTTTCGTCGTGATTTTCCCTAGCCATTTCCCTTGTTTCCGTTAATCCGAACCCTATTAATCTGTAGATCCCTTGGGAAATCGTCGACGCGACGGTGACACAATTTAATCCCGGAAGCCCCCTGCTTTGCAGAGTATTTTTGTTTCACGGTGAACAACTGAAACAGCGGTTCAATTATGAAATGAAAAACTTCTGGCTTTTTTTTTTTTTTTTGCAACAGAAACTGCGGGGAAAAGCTTTGACCGTTTAAATGTGATCGCATCCATTTAGTCCTTTGCTGATCATACAGCAGTAATTTTCAATTTACTATTAATAGAAAACAGAAGCAGAGCCTGCAGAACTCTTTTGAAAATAAAATTATATAAATATCCGCTCAATATGTTTTCCTTCTTTAAAACGAGGACAAGTTGATATTCTGAAACTTGCCTTAATCGAGCAGGAAGACCTTTCTGAATGCTGGAAACTCACGAATAATAGTCAAGTAATGTATACAAAGTGACAAAATCGGGAAAGGAGTGAAAAAAAACTTTCTACCAACTAGCGCAATTATACAAGCATAATTAAATTTTTAATTTTCATAGCGTGGATGGAACCTTAGTGGCTTCGACCAGTCTCGGTGGATGGAATACTATAATAATTAGCATGTACCGTATTTCCTTTCCTATCCGTTTTCCAGATGAGGCCTTCATATATCTCTCATATTTCGTCCTCAGAAAATTTTCCATTAAAAATTTCCAGCCGCTATAGGGGGTCTAAATCGATGCCGGGACAGGAAATTAGCGAAACTTTACCACAAGAAAAAAAGACCAGGAATCTGGGGTGGAAAAAAGGCACTCGGAAGAGTGACGACGGAGCAAAGCTCTTAGCACGATTCAACCATGCATCATCCCCACAACCCCCCCCCCAGGCAGAGACGGTCTCTTGATGCGTCCACTCTAAATCCCTGCCCCGGGGGTTGAGTGATTGATGCAAATAGGGAGACTACAGACAACTGAAGGCCAGCTCACACTGCTTTCTGCAAACACTCCCGTTCGCTTGGTTTTTATTTCTTAATTTGAATTTCCCTTTGCTTCATGGGACATGCGAGGAGATTTTTTTCCCCCAAGAATTCGACGGTAGTCCAAAATGAAGATAACTAAATACGTACGCGTGTTTTAACAAATTGCCAATCATCATGAAACCGATAAAGGTGTCAGACGATGAGCTCATTCAAAGGTTACGAAAATAGTTTGAATCAATTGCGTAGTAGTCGAGTGACTGTTGGTTGAATGCATTTTAGTTCGGGTTTCACTCTCGTGAACACTTGATGGGCAAACATGTAAGCGTCTGCAAAAGTTGTAACGTTCACGAGTTCGGTTTAAAGGTCAAGTACATGCCAAGTGAAGTACTGAAATATAATCAGCGTAAAAGAAAGGGTTCTGGGAATGGGGCAACAGTTTCGCTTCTCCGAGGCACTTCACCTTGAAACGCAACATTTTATGCATCCTCGAGTCATCCAGTGTGGATGAGCTATAATCGTAGGAAAAAAAATATTCGTTATCAAGGCATGAAGCGATTTTCCTCCAGATACGCGAAAACAGATTATCGATCAATCCGCGCTTCAATGCCTGAGTCAGCATGAACAAAATCGCGACATCAGCTGAAGACAAAAAGCCCCCTCCAATTTGCATTTCTGGCCGGAAAACCTTTTGATAACACACACAAAAAAGACGCCTTCCATATCATATACAGAGCCAATATTCATACCCAATGACTCACAGAAATTGAAGTCACTAAAAACTTTTCCGAACTTCTCATCCACGATATCTTTTCCTCTAAAAAATTCAGCACGAACTTCAAAATTTATATTCCGGTCAGTAAAAACGTTACGGCGATTCCGGTGAGAATTTGGAATGACGTGGGGCATTCATGAAATGCCTTTAAATTAAAAGAATGAACAAAAATCTTGAATTAAAAATTGAAATAAAATTTTGAATTAAAAATTGAAATAAAATTTTGAATTAAAAATTGAAATAAAATTTTGAATTAAAAATTTAAATAAAATTTTGAATTAAAAATTGAAATAAAATTTTGAATTAAAAAGTGAAAGGCATTTGATATAGTGTCGTTCAATTATCTGTACTGAGACTACTGAGGGACACAAACGACATTTTTTTACGAGGACGAAAAAAAAATCTTTAGCAA
The DNA here is from genome assembly GCA_905338405.1 of Notodromas monacha. Taxonomy (NCBI): domain Eukaryota; kingdom Metazoa; phylum Arthropoda; class Ostracoda; order Podocopida; family Cyprididae; genus Notodromas; species Notodromas monacha. Next base: position 27,803 of record CAJPEX010002580.1, read on the forward strand.
AAATACAAGAGAAAGCCATGACACGATGAAAGTCGATCGAAAGTTAAACACGAACGAATAAAAAATCTTTCGATCGCTCTTTTTCTCTTTTCTCTTTATATGTGGAACATGTTCGTTTTTCCCATCCCAGAAGTGACTGCATGAAAAATTCCAGTCTTCGGAGAAAACGGTGGTATTGAAAATTTATCAATTTTAGATATGTTTTCTGGATGTCGAATATACATGTATGACCATTAGTCCATCTCACGTGAACATGGCACAAGAATATGCCAGAACCAATTAAATAAAAAAATGAAGCTTACTGAACTCCGGAATAGACGCATTTATACGTCTCATACCATGAATGGCTTCATAAATTTCACATTCTATGAATATTGAGGGGATCTTCGATAATTTAGATCGACGTTTAAATACATCTTTTCCAGAAATTTCCAGGAAAAAAGCTCCGGTATTCAGTTCAATCGAAGAATATACTTTCTAAGAAGCAATCTCGTGCTCGTCATGGCTCAAGTACACACACTCAAGACACCATCAATGTCACAACCAGAGTCCAGCCTTCCCTATACATAGAGAGAAGAAATCCGCATCTTTGCAGACGTCTTCGTTTCAATTTTCTTGGACGATCCTCAAGGCAATCTCACACTCAAGAATCCGCTTATTTTTCATTCCTCGGGTTCCCCGACGGACGACGGGGGAAATTACTCAGTCACGTTCAGCTCGGAATTTCCGAACCCCCCTTATATACGATTCATTTTCGGTCATCGAGTTCATTTTCATGCCGAAGAATACACACAGAGTTATTCGTGATGCTGTTGATTACTCGAGGGGATTTTTGACTCGCGCCTCGGGTTTCTCGAACGCCTCATTAAAGCCTCCTACGTACTCCTTGAGGTCCATTCTTCTCCGCGCCTAATTAACATTCCGGTGTCCAAAAACCCCGGGCGCCTCTTCGCGTGTCCTTCAAGGAACACATTCATCACCATGGTAGGGTTAAACACAGGACAGGCTTTTTCTGGTTATGCTGGCACGTAAATGTTTTCTGGGGTCTCGGTGTGGTAAGTACAGTCCTTGGGTCGTGGATGAATCAAGTACCAGTGGTTGCGAGAGTAATTTTCGGTCGAATTAGCATTAGGATGAGTTATTTCCTGGTTACGTGTCTTGAACTTTGAAAAGCTGTTGGTTCGTTTCCGTTTCTGCTAGGCTCACGTGTACAGTAGCAAGTCGGCGAGTCAAAATTTATTTCGGGGTGAACTGTTGAAAGATTTTTTCGTAGCACGATATTTTAGACTTGTAGCTGTTTGATTGAATAGTGAATTAATTTCAGCCATTTCCGGTTTCAAGCCAGGATATTTTACTACGATGTAAGCTTATTTTGATTTTTTTTCAACCGTATACTCGTAGAGCCTGCAAATTGAATCTGCAATCTCAGAGAATGCAAAATAAAACATCAGGGTGGTTCCCTTTTCATGGGAATTCCCATAATAGAAGTTCTAATCGAAACAAATTCTGGGACGCACAAAGATGTTTTCAAAAATTTTAGGTAATTCAGAATAGACTTGGAAGACTGATTTCGTATTTAATTCTGACCTGGAATTATTGTCAAGGGGTCGATAATTACATGACCATGAACTCGATCACTCCCACTCGGTCTAGTCGGTTTCCACTTCATCCCACGCAACTTTCAGTTCAGCAAATTCATCATTCGGGCTTGACGATCAATTAACCGTTTAATTCCAAGAATATCCCATTTTCAATGTTTTTTTACAATTAATTTTCAAGTTCTACAACAGCAAGTTAGTGACTCACAATTCTGCGGGGTTTCTTCGGTGTACAGTTCGCGTGAACAGGAGACTGCATTATCGTGGGAACGAAGGTAAATTCATACTTTCATTCATGAAACACACGACTTTGAAGTAGCTTGCAATCACAAGCTCAAAGTTTGCTCGCTAAATCTAAACATGGCGTCTTTCTGATCCTTACATGTGTGTCATTAAGCTTATTGTAACTAAAATGCTCGTGTGAATGACAGAAATGCAGTCGAGAAGCTTAGGAAAGATTAAAAAAATTCGTGTTCACAAGAAGTGCTTCTCTAAAATGAAAAAAAAGGCACTTCGGCACGCGAACTCGACCGAATTCCGAATTTTTGTGACATGAGCTCCAAGTTCTGTATCCTTAAGGTGTCCGATTTTTATAACTTGAAATTGTTTCAATTACTATGAAAAAGATGCGCTTATCAAACAGTTTGTCCGTCATTCTCTGAAACACGATTTATTATTCGTTATTTCTAGATGTCTTTGTATTTTGCTCGAGCGGAATTTCAAGAATTGCTAAAATATCTGGAATTTTTACATCTTTTATTTTTAAGATGGATGCTTCAAAAAGTTTAGTTCGTCATTTGAAAGAAGCTCTAGGTTCGTCTTCGACCAGTGGATACTGGGACATGCAAAAGTTTTCCGTCGCTACAAGTTGCCCGAAGTCGCATTAAGCGTAGCTTTTCTGAAGTTACACGATTTCCTTAAATTTACTCTCGGCTGAATTTCGTTCTCTATTGCACATTTGCTTTATTTTCGAGTTCGTCGCGGTAACATCAGTGAACAGAAGAGTAACATCAAAATTATGATGCTTTTTTTCTCGTTAGGACTCATCAGAAACGCGAGACGCGTTGAAGTATTTTTCCCAACTCCGAACTCGTTGTAGGCCAACCAGCACTCAATTGGCCGAAAGACCCGCACATGATAATAATCGCTCAGCGAATTTTCTTCTTCCCAGACCGTGAGCACGGAAGCCCATCAAAACGGTTTCCGTCTTGCTAAGCATTACGTGACCGATTGGATATACACGTCGATAAAACGGAATGGCCACAGAACCGAAAACCCACTGACCGCGAAACCACTCCGCGGGAAACTCACACCAGTGCTAAACGTGAGAACCACGAGAAGAAATATCTTTGATGATTTGATCAAAAATCATCCTGTTCCATTCTGTATTATTTCTCACGCGAAAATGAGCTTTGCAGTATTCGATCTTCGCGGGGGAAAAAAAGCATTCGGCTCTCGGGAAAAAGCCAAAAAATATCTCGGATCGCGTTTAGGACCGCTTTCATGATGCGCATGATTTATTTTTAAAATTTACAAGACCTTCACAGATCACACTTGATCAAAGCACTGCTGTACCACAGACAACGTTACTGGAACAAATTAATACTTGACTGTACGTCTCGTACGCAAAAGACATAAAATACTGGTTTATCGCGTGACGTGCCATTAATTTTAAGCGCGTGTGGCGATTTTTTCTTGACAGCAATAGCTCCTTCCTTGTTCCATTGCTGCTGACTCAACTTAACGCACCGTCACGGAATTGACTGCATGCATAATTAACAACCCTCGGTTACAACAGCAGCAAATAAAGTTAAGACCACGCGAGCAATTAAGCGCGAGTTTGCAGAAAAGAAAAAAAGTTGTGACCGAACGAAGGACAACAAAAAAAAACACCAAACGGGTCAATTATGAAAACTAAAGTCTGACGTAATCTCATCTCACAGTTTTATTCCAAAAAAATACGACTTTAAAATACTACAGGATTCTTTTCCACCAGGAAAGCAACATATCCCTGAATAACAACCTGAAATGCGTATGGCACGTGTTTGTGTCTGAAAAACACTGTTTTGTCGGGAAGTAAATATTGATCTGTGGAAGATGCAGACTGCGAAACCTGCACGCTGCGGAAATAAACTTGAGAAATCCTGAGACAAGTAGGAAATTTTGAATTCAGCTATACCCGAAGGGGAATGAAGTAATAGTCTAAAATTTAAACTTTGTTTTTTTTTAGAAAGTCCTCCTAATCGGTCTCTGAATAATCGAGTAACGCCCAGCGTATCAAAAAATTGTGTCTGTTTTTCTCTTCAAAATTGTGCAGTATTAACAAGCGAGGATAAAGCATTTTCTCAAAATTCAGGTCACAATTTCGACGGAATAGAAAACTGCATAAAATTAAACTCGGAAAGTTCACCAATGGCCGCAGGGAATGGAACGAAAACGAAAAGTCATCAACGCGTTACTCTGAATTTATTAGCATAGTACTGTACTGTATACAAACATTTATCTTTGAACAAACCATTTGCTACGCTGAAAGATTCGGCTATACTGTACAGCATTCTATTTTCCGATTTCTTTAGATTTACTGCTCCTTCTCACAGAGTTACTACTCGTTCATCAGCAAGAGAAAGAGCTGCTTTTGAGGAACGGGGCTCGGTGACCGACCCAGTTCTCCGTTTGCCCAAGACCCCTTTCTCAGCAGGACAATTCATGAAGCTGTATGTACACGGTGGCCGGGAAAAAATATCAACAAATAAGCTCATATTTCTTTGAACGTATTCCTCAACAAAAAAGAAAAAATTCAAAAGCTTGGGCGGTTAAACAATGCAGACCGAAAATTTTAGCCAGAATAATCAAGAAGAAATGCTTTGGTTCTCGTCGTCAGCATAGAAAAATGCAATCCAAGCAGAATGAAACCCAGATAAATTTCCATCTGTTTGGCGAGCCGTATTTCTTCACGCAATTATACAGACACCGCGTCGCTGGGCCCATAGAATTTTGGATTTTCTTGGTTTTAATAGTTGCGCGGAATATAACAAACCTCGAACCTCGAACAAGAATTGTGGTACTGTAGATTTTAAAATAATTGTCTCGCACCAATCGTTTACAGTTATGCAAACAGCGAGGGTTCCGATTTACTTTTGCGCTGACCTGAACATTGAGAGCCTGCAGGAATATATTCCAGCGGTTTTTCCCCCCCGACTCGAGAACGAAAATTGAACAGATTTTCATGTTCTTTTAGAATACTGTATCGTACGGACTGTCAGAGCACAACTTCAGCCATATTATAAATATATTTTGGATTTGAAATCCGCACAACCGCTTCAAGGATCCGGTTGAATCCTGATGAATTTATTCCTCGAATATAAACCTGCCAGATGAGAGGTATGAATCACTCACGGCTTTCCGCCCAGTGGTCCCAAGGAAACTTGTCGTCGGTGATTTCGTAAAAATGCGAGCAGCTCAGTTACGACAGCCATAAAACTCGAATGAAAGAGTTTTCTTTATAGCTGAAATAATGATCGAAATTTCACTGAAAACCGCGTTGGAAAAGTACGCATTAATCCGGACGGCCGCAGAAGAGAAAAACTGAAATTCACGAGACGATTTCACGGCCAACTGGAGGAAACCTGGAAACGTAACATTTTTTTCCCGAACAGTAAGACAGATCTTACGCATTTTGTATATCCAAAAATTCAAAATAGCAGCTTTACGCGTTTTAAGCTTTCGGTCTCTTCGCGGTAAGCTGTTCCAAAAATTGTAAATGCTGAAAAGCTACATTTGAACGGAAACATAAAATTGTTCTTGCTTGTCGTTATGCAAAAGCCCGCGAAACCCTTGGTTGGCAGAATTTGTTAAAACTTTAAATCGAATGGTTCATCATCTAAAATTACTTCTCATGAGATACGGGCTGGATTTAATTTTCCAGTTCGGGGTTAAAATACAGAAGGCATTTCTCTTTGAATTGAGCTCGGGAATACTTCATGAACATGGAGAAGAATTGTGTTAAACAATTTTTTAAACTCCTTCTGTCAATGACACTCCTCCATTTCATACCACCTTATTTCAAGAGGAATGACTGAAAATTTTGACGATCATATTCTAATGAAAATTTAAAAAATACAATAAAGAGCGAGTGGGATGTTATATTTTCCAGTGCAAATCAATAGAGAAAATACTGCATGTGTTTTGCTTTTGCAGGAGCCCTGTAAGTTTTCTCAGTGGGTTCAATTTTTCTTTTCAAAGAAGCCCAACGGAGGCAATTTTTATTCATCAAAAACGTGTCAGACACGGCCAGCATTTCTGATTGTGACTCGCATCACGTTCGAGGCGTCCGCAAGCTACACTTGGTTCATTCTGAAAATTCCATCAACATTTTTGAGATTAAAATTTTTTTTAGTTTCTATACGCGCTGACGCGGATACCATTACTTCAGCATCGTTGACGACGAAAGTGGCAAATGAGGCAAGGCGGAATTGATTTATTCAAACAGGGTCGCCTAGAAAATTCGTGAACAGAATCTTGGGCAATCTTCGCGTGTTTTCGAATAGGAGCGCCGCTCATGATAACACGAGAGAGTACAAGCGTGTCTCGGTTTAAATTGCTAAATCGACGATAAAACCCTTGTCCGCGCTGTTTTTGGAAACCTGATACCCCGAAGTCGATAATTTGGTATTTTAAACACAGAATGAACCATTATGCAGACGCATTGATTATTGTCTACACGTACTCCTTCCTGATGCTGGCGAGATAAGCAATCGTTTCATGAATAGCAAATCACATAATTTTCATAACGGAAAAAACGTGATAATTTTTTTTTACATTTTCCCGGAACAATGGAGAGGAACAGGTAAAACATCGAGTCATCAAGACAGAAAGCGAAGATATTTCCGCTACGTCATTACGGTATCAGAATCCCCGATTGTTACTATTGACACTACAAAAACGGGGGTGGGAACAAGAATAATTTCTTTGCTCGTTCTCTGCATTTATAGATTGATTTTTGGTCAGAGGAAAGTCAACGAAAGCGGAAAACAATTTTATGAAAAGTTATTTTCCCCCGGATTGTGAGGAAATGCAACATGCGACTAATTCTACTGTCCCCGAGATCTTTATTCTTCTTACACAATTCTTGTCACAAAGGCCATAAAATAAAAAAAACCATCATACAACCCTGAAATGTTCCTCGAAGTACAGAACAATATTTTTCGACTTTTACGGGACTGGCTGTTAGCAAGTTATTTTCAGTCACGCTCAACTGCGACAATCGTTTTAAAAACCACTTTCAACCCTGTCAAGAAAAAAACATGGCGAAGATTCTCCAGATAAATTTCAATGCACGTGATATTGATAATCGACCAGTTGAAGCTATAAAATTAAACCGCCTTTAAAAGTGACAATTAAATTGGTATCAATTTTAGGCGAATGTTACTCAAACATAACTTGGATCACTTAGACCTCAATACTGTACATCTAATAAATAAGTGGTTCACAGTTCTTCACCGCACTTTCTGAAAATTCAACATCAGTAGTGGGTTTCCGTAAATCTATGAAAAACTCACGCAATGTCTCACTAAAAAAACACGACTTGATATGTGGAGTAGCCTCATTATCCGCAGCAACCGGCAAACGAGGACGATCTTACACACAGACTCGTTTCCAGCTCTCCGATCACGGCGCTCTCTTGAAAATTATGTGCCAGATTCCGTGGGTCCTCTATACGGATGTTGAGGTTTCCTCACACGCGAGGTCAACTTATTCGATACACTTCCTCAAAAGTAACAACCAGTAACGTCAGAAATTGCAGCCGAATTTTCGAGTTCGCGTCAAAAAGCATTGCATCAGAGTGCCAGAGGTATTACTTTCCTTTCTTCGTGGCAAGGTTACTCCGTCTTTTTCATCTCAGGAGTTCAGTTTTTGATGACGACATAAAAAAAAATCTTGAACGTCCCATTCGGTTTTGTTTCCCTTTCATTTAAATTCAGTTGTAGCGGTTAGGTAAGTTTTTCTCCTCGGGCATTAGGGACAAGTGTATACGCAATTTTAAAAAAGCAATCCTTAAAATTCCCTCTGGAAAAAAAACACTTTATTTTGCACAATCAACAAATTCACAGATACTTCTATTTTTCAATAATATTTCAGAACCTCGAAAGGAATAATTATCTTGATTCGTGGATTACCTTGATTACCTTGATTCGTGGACAAGACGAAACAATGAAACTTTACCCTTCATTATAACATCGAACTCTAAATTACCCGAAATAAATTACATCACAAAACAAATTTAAGAAATAATAAATTCTCGCACTTCTCCAATTAAAAAACCCTGTGTTTATTCAAGCAAACACCGTATTTCTACAGAATTCAATTTTAAGAATTAATTTCTGCGTCTGAATTTGCACGTCGAAGTTTCCCTAAAATAACTGCAGAATCCAAGTTTTAAAGGAATGATTTATCCGACCTTGCGCTGCCAATATAAATGGAATATGAGCTAATCGGCAATCACGATAATTTCCTGGCCGAGTTGAGTAACGCAGTCATTTTAATGGCGACAAAAAACGAGTAAGATTTTAAAACCGGTATCCTAGCGTAACTCACTTAAAACCGCAAGCATTCCTGGAATACTCCATCGATTCACGTCATGAAAAAAACTTTTCCTGTTCTCTGATGCCTCTATCTTCTTTACTCACGATAAGTCCTCAAGAAGCCCAGCCTTAATCGAATCTAACAGCAGCAAATTTCAAACAATGCATCACAAACTTCGGCAAAATATTGAAAACGTCGGCCTTCGTCGGATCAACAAGCAGAAATATATTTGAACAATACAACATAAACCTCAACATAAGAAGCAAGACCCAGTATACTAAACCCACGTGTTGATCCAGCAAACAAAACGTTTGCTCCGCGAAATCGAATGTCGTTGACATAATCGACCTAAAATGCTTCCCCGCATGTAATCTGGTGCTAGAACAAATTATTCGTAGATTTAGCTCCAGATGTATGAATTCTCATCATCAAACGCAATCAACGTCTTGCTAAAGCCGTTGACATCGCCGGTGATTTCCGATGAATTTACTTTCGCACTATTTGAAACTCAAAAAGTGACGAGCTACTGATTTTGCACGAAAAATAAAACAACACTAACCTCATCCAACTTTGCATCGCAAAAAATTACAGGGATTGATCATCTGGCTGTGCTCCTTAATAAATCATACAAATTTACGTAAGAAAACTGAACGGCGAAGATTTAAATTTGAAGTTTCGTTTCGGGTCCAATACTCTTTTCGTCAGGATCCAAAAGAATTTTCAATTTTGTATTCTCATAATGGATCAACATTTTTCGCCGAAAAAGCAGGCAAAACTATTGCAGTACTATACCTCATTGTCATAAAAACCAGTCATCTGTGTGATTGTCGCATACAAATAGCAACAATGCGTAAAACTAATTTTTGCACTCATGAAAACAGTTCGTTTCTCGAAGAACCAGACCGTATTTTTGCATAAATATGGTCCTAAATCGCATGAAGGATTATCTGCTTGGAGATTATTTCGTGTAAGTCTTCGTTTGAACGTGAATAGTTGCAAGAAGAATGGGGCAAGTGTCGAGTGTAAGAGATGACTCACCCGGGTTGCGACTGGAGTTCAAGTCAGGGTTCGTGNAGGTGCCTTTTACGGTTAGCGACAGCAAAATGATTGCGTGTAGTTCGAGCCGATGAACTCCGATGACACTCGGAATAAATTTCCTCGCACGGCACATCCCGGGCAACTAGGGGCCAACCCTTTCTTCTAGAAAAAAAAAAGGCTGAAGGAACAGTAATGCCATCAAAAATACAGGATTAAAAATAAAAGGCACCAATGTATCTTTCGAAGTGAGATCTTTTCCTAGATCCCAGAACCACGGCTTGAGGCCCACAGGATAAAATTAATCGGAAAACTCCTGAAGAATTGGGAATGCGACGATGCTTCCAAATAATTTTCAAGATTGAATAAAGAAATATTTCCCGAAGTTTTAGTCCACAGCTTCCAAAAAATTCTGCAGTTCCAAAAAGTTTCACGCTCTAAGCAATGTCCTATTCATATAGCTTCTCAGCAATGCACTGTACTGTATTCATAAAGCCCTTCATAAATTTTCATTGAAGGCATTTTCAAGCGTTGGCAAAAAGCAACGCGATTTCTGACAGTTCTCATTGCAATATTAATATGTATATAAAATTGATTTATCGACAACTTATTTTTGATATCAATTTTACGGCAACAT